>JAVIXY010000270.1:0-39810 GCA_033030565.1 Fusarium nematophilum
GCTGAATCAGCCACCAAGAGGTCGCCGTGGATATCCTACTGGATGCCACAGCCTGGGAGATGAGCACAGCTCTCCTACTAGATAGGACATGTCTGAGATATATTGTCGCAATCCTGATCACTTGATCTATATCTGCAAATATGCCTCATACTGAGAATCCTAGCACCATGTCTGAATGGTGCAGTGAAATAACTTGTCTATTAGCTCTAAAAATTATCTCCACAAGCAATCGAGAAACTGGATTGAATGGCACAACTCATTTGCTAGCATCAATGCTCGCTTTGCCAATCATTTTATTTGCAAGCAGCAGCAATTTTCTGAGTAGCCTCCCCCAATGAGCGGCGAATAGTCTCCGTCCATACAATGCAAGTATCCAGCGCCTGTTGTAGCTTCCGACACTCGTGTGAAACGTCGCCCGTGGCACATGCACGTAGTCCATTGACTATTACAGTAAGGATTTCAATACCCCGTTGGCAATCAGCTCGCATCTTCTTCTGCCTTTCCAGTTTCTCGATCAAGGCCCTAGTCAAATCATCGAAGGTCTTTGTCGAACTCAGATCCACATCTTCAAGCTCCAAGTCACAGTACTCCTCAGCTTCTTTGTCCTCTGCACCTAAGGCATTGATGAAGATACTGCAGAGGGTCCCATGGATCCACTGTATTGGGTCAGCACCTGCGGCCTTAATAAAGGCTTGAATGAAAGGGCTCATGCTGAAGTCGTCTTCACTCCGTTCAACTGGAAAGGAGAGGATTGCTTGGAAATGTGAAAGGTCGTAAGTGTTCCGAAACCAGTCTCGTACGTCCTGGCCATCAACCGTTGGGGTTTGTCGTCGGTCTCTTACATGGAAGATAGCCTGCCTCTGCCTAACATCAATGATCCCGAGAACCCAGTCCTTGTGATCGTCGGGGACCGGAAGGAGAACAAACGAAGTGTTCTTATTTAGTAGTTTTGACATAGTTCGCACGCCATGCTCCATGACCACATACGCGTTGCCCGTGATTGCACTTAAGACATTAAGCGCGGGGACGACAGTCTCTGGTCTGACACCGTAGTGAGCAAGACGGACCCTCTTCTTCGGGGGTAGCTGCGGATCATCTGCAAATGAAAGTTCCTCCTCGCGCCACCGATCGGGGCCACCACACCTATGATTAGGTGCCGAAGCGGCAGCAGCGCCTGGCGCTAGAGACGCTGGGTGATCAAGTTGGGGCAAGAGAGTAGCGGGATCCGTTGTTGACTCTTTTTGGCTGGATTCTATGGCCCCCTACGTATTCGGATTAGAAACCATAGCTAAATGGAGGCGAAACGTACTATTAACTCATCGATCTCTCGAGCAATCCAAAGCTTTTGTCGACCGGCTCCTTGCCCATGGTCTCCGGCTCTCCGGCCCTGTCGAATATTTTCGCCGGTCTGTAAGACGTCCTTCATTGTCCGTCCACGGGCCATAGCAGTTTTGGATAATTTCAATACTTTTTCCTCGGTTACTTTGGCGCATCCCCCAAACTTTTGTACGACCACCAGGATGGAAACGTTAAAATTTTTGGCCGCCTGTTTGAGATCCGGAGTTTGGCAACAAACCCACGTAGCAGCACTGCTTCTCTTGAGGAGGAGGTTGAAGTTATCCTCGAATTTTCCGGAGTCTTCGTTGAAAAGATATTCGGATATAGCGTCGATTTCATCCAGCTTAGTAGCATCCGCCTTTTGTCGTATGTGTTTGACATGATTGTAGAGCCAACCGCGTCGGGCTGTTCGCCGGTATTCGGAGGCGAAAAAGCAATGTGGTGACGGAGTCCCGTCTCCCTGAAGACAAAGAATTTGACAAATATCGCCCTGATTCTGCCGCTCCGACTGATGATGCTCCATTCTCCTACGCAGTGAGAGAATAACGAAGTAAGTCGTCCCCGTAGCTGGCAGTGTAAATGCTGTATCAATCGCACAAGAAGAGAGGTCAAACGTAACAGAGCCTTGCTTTCGGAAGGGGCGATGACCAAACCTGCCATGGGCGCCCCACAATAGGGGCTGTGCACTGACCAACCAGAGCGCAGCCTACCCCGATGTGCGGTATTGAGAACGAGTGAGCTCCAATGCCCACGCCGCCAGGCCGAACTCACCAATCACTACTTCGACGTCGCTGCTACGCCGGTAACGACTAGGAACCTTCGGACAGCAACCCACCCCCCTTGCACGGCGGCCTGGAGCGCTTTGCGTCGTTCTTCATCGAGCTGCTTTTCCTTTCCAACACGCTGGATAGGGATCTAATGAGCATTGATTCGGAGAACAATGGCAGCCTTCAGAATGACGACTGGCGACTCTAAGAAGTTCCTGCCTAATCGTTGGCCGGATGAGGTTCCTCTCCTAGAGTCTGATCTCGGCATGAAATGCTTTGCGAAGCCAATCAAGAGTTTGGTACAGTTTATCTGTACTTCCCTTTCATCAACGAGGAGTATATACATCTGGCAACGCTGACGCCCTCGGCCCAAATGACTAATTATGAGACATTAAAGAGCATTCGTGTAGGTGATGGCCGGCTAAGCGGAGTCTCTCATTTCCGTTCCGATCCTTCTAATGCTTTCTAGGATTAGTACGTACTATGTACTCCTATCATTTCGCCACTGCTGCCTCCGTGGAGCGACAGATGTTGGGAGGAGGTTTGCCATTCGACAAGGGACCACAGGTGGTAAAGTTTTTGAACTTTTCCCCAGGGGTCCCCTGCGTTGCACAGGCCCTCTGTGATAAATGACTCGTGTATAAATTGACTGAAATGGCCAATTGCACTTTGTTTTCAAGATCTGCAGCCGCCCTATTTGCCTTGACACCCTGTCCTTCTACCTTACTGGCCGAATGGCCACTTTTCCCAACCATGCCTCCCGAGGCTTAGTTCGACAGCGGCAACGACTAAGCCATGAACCGACCAGGTTTGACATGAGAGCTTGACGAGATCCTTTCCAGCAGGATAATTCGTGTACCGCAGGAAAGACCTAGCCCTCCCTAATATCGGCCGTCGTTGTTTAGGGCTCTTCTCTACAACACGAGCCAGAAATTCCGGATTAGGCTAAAAGACGACGCTCATCGACAGCGGCAGTTGTAGACGAAAGCAGGCGGGGTTGGTTGAGCTGTTCCTCAGCTAATGATCATCGTCTGTTCGAGTCTTGTCGGGACTCTTGAAGCAATCATGATGTGATAACGGCAGGCGTCAACACTGAACCAAGGCTGACACTTCTGCTATCGGCCTAGTTTATGCATACAAATCCCTCACCATAGAATAAATGTACCCGGCTTGGCCGGATGGTCATTAGCGAATGGATGCCCGCATGCCATCGTAGACACATGACCGTTGTTGGAGACGCTTCCGTATCGTGGAAAGCCACGAGGAAATACCTCCCTCGAACCCACTGGGGCTTTCGAGTAACGGTTATCTACTCAGCTCGTCTCTGTTTACGCCAATTCCCCATCGAACCACCCAGCACCCATCTTCCCGTTACCTCTTGTCGATTGCTTCGTCTACCTTCTCGCCCGATCCGCGACCAGTTAACCTCATGCCTGTACAGCTTCTTCCGGCGTCGGCCGCCGCTTTCACTCCCCGGCCCTCATTTGTTGATGTTGTCCTGGGCTCATAGGGTGAGTTGTGGCTCACCGAGACCCTCAAGCGCATCAATTCAGTAAAACGACCACTCAAAAGCGTGCCTCAACATCAGCGATGTCTCGCCGAGACCCTATCATCACCGGATGCTATCTGGACTTTGACCTCCATTATGCTACCCAAGACACCAGAAGCCGACTTCAAGCGGGATCAGAACAACCCCCTTTTCGAGGCCGTCATGAACTCCAAGGTTGTCCATATCGAAGCCTATGTAGTCCTCATCGACATGGTTCTGCGCAACGAGGTCGCATACAAGCTCACAAACGACACTATCGACGCCCTCATAAAGCACCACAAAGAGGTCCACTGCGTCGACGCCAAGGCCAACACCCACGACTGGGCGGACAAAGAGCAACAGTGCAAGAAGCTTCACGAAGACTTTGTCCAGGCCATTAATAAGTTTGTCTTCCGCACTCACGTTTCGGCCCTGGAGGGACTTGAAGAGGAAGGTGCTGGCGAGCTGCTATGTGGCAAGAGCGAGGAAGTGAAGAACAACATCAGCACCCTCATGAAGCCTCTCCTACCTCCTCCTCCGCGCTCTGTCGACGCCATCCGACAACTTGCGCCTTTGCTGGATCCTCCTGCGGACAACATGTGGTGCCAACCTGGTATGCCGGGTAACCTGGCTGCCGTTGAGTCGTGCGGTGTGCTCGGGGCCGCTTCATCGACTGACCCCAACACCAGTCCTCTCTGGGCCCTCATGACCATCAGTGATCTGTCGCCTACTCCCGCCTCACTCAAACACACTATCTCCTTCTGCAGCTTGCCCAAGCTCCCATTCCCGAACTACCCTACCCTAGCATGCTGGTTTTTGCAAAATGCGGCCCCAGCATGGGGGCCGCTGGAATGGGCGGTATGGACGGCTTTGGGGAATCGATACAGGTATGCGCGACCATCATGTGATTACCAAAGTTTAGGACGGCAGCTGTTTAACGTCGACGACGTCTGATGCATGTACCCTTCCTCATCGAAGGCTGAGAACCTCGATTCGCAGCAGCAAAGAAGTATCGCATATGTGAGTGGTATCCTACGTCAGGTACGGCGTCCAGAAAGGCAAAATCTCCTGCATTGGAGCCCTGGTAGAGAGTTCGTGAACAGCATGTCGGACACTATTTTGACTAAGCGATAGATATTTAACGTCCCTTCACTTGGCATTGCCGGACGCAATCCGGTCTCTCTTGCTAGGTTTACGCACGTTTAGCCTATCAGGTCGTGTGCCTTCAACTTCCGGTCCCAGAGATCATCGTTTGGTGCAGGTGTCCCCGACTCACCTCCGACCAGGACTTCATTGATGCGGCTGACCAAGCCTACTGTTCACTCTACTCGCCTACAGCAATGCTGTTTGGTGGGACGATGCCTCCTCACCTTCGAAACCGTTCGAGCGAGCCGGCAATCCTCTTGCCGTCCCATGCCTTGACCTCTTCCGATATTCTCTGGCAGGCTGTCTCCGCTTCAGGGGCGGCATCTTCGTCATTTTATCCATATCGCAAGCTTTCCCTGGCTGGAATAGTGATGCTCAATCGCCATAAACTCATTTAGTTCTTCGGTTTCGGATGCAATCTTACCCTCGGTTGAATAGGATAGCCAGCTGCCGACACAAAGGACCTAGCTCTCTAGCGCGTCAGCTACCGGACATTGGTTCACCAGAATGCCATCAATAAGTACTATAATCTGAACTCCTTACTGGCATTCTCCTTTCGTGCTACTCAATCCCATCCTCGCTATGATATGCGTGAAATATCTAAGCAACAAACATTCCTGCCTACGGAGCCCTTTGCTTGGCGATTTCCTAAGCTAGTTGTCGAGAGAATGTTTCAGGTGCCTCTAGGTCAATGGATGTCTGTTCAGTTAGCGCGTGCTCAACATTTCAGTAAGTCGACTGTCTCGGCCGTTCGAACCAGAGATGGGACCGTCTCCGAGTTGAATATGCGTGGGCCTTAGCAACAGCACCACCGACGCTTTGTACAGTGCTCTGCTGGTCGTGATCTATGTCTGAAAAGACTGGCAGCGTTGCCACTTGGAGATTGGAGAAACTCGTCTGGTCTGGAGTTCGGTTACTTGTGGCAGCGTTTCTCGAAAGACCCTAAGCCCCAGGGGTTCCCTCGTGGGGTCTAGACGCATCTTCAATGACGTCTTGTGGAGGAGTTCCCTGGAACGCAGAAGCTTCCCGAGTGACAGAGGGAGCAGGTTGAACCGGCTCCAATATAGGCTTTGCTTTTCAGATCGCATCCTAAGCCAAGCTGGTGGACATCATCGTGGGCAGGACAAATCAACCTCCGACATGGGTGCCGGAGGCATAGATGTGCCTGTGATGAACTGGATTGTCTTCTAATCTTAAGGCGTTTTGAGATTAGACATATCTGCGAAGCCGGGCCGGATGAGGGCTTCCTCGAAAGACTTGGGATTGTTGTTCGCCACACCACCAGCACTGCCTCCCCGGTGACAGTAGTGACTAATAATGAGGTGTCGTTATTGCCGCTTTGTTCCGGGTATTCGGAACGCTACCATTGCGGTTTTGAGGTAGGTCCTCATACCTCTCCAGTACGATCTCTCGTACCGCTAGGTACAACCTTGTTTCTAGCCATTGTCCCCCTCCTCCGCTTCTCCCCTTCAAAGCCTTTCAATGCCTGGGCTGTTATCTTTCACCATGCCCTCCATCGGTCATCGGCGTCCCACCGTTTTTCATCAATAACCTTGAGCGGGTGCTACTCCTGGTCGCCATCGAGCTACAGCCTCGTTGTACCATACCGAGGAGTCTCTCCCTAGCTCTGTTCGTACCCGTTCGCTCTCGGAGTCTCAACGATCGCCACCGCATTATCGCCTACCGCGTCCGTTCTCAATCACCTAATTCTTTCGCCGGCGTTATTGCTCTCAGCGGCGAGGAATACGAGCTAGTCCTTGCTTTCAAGTGTCAGTTCGAGAGGTCTGCCAATGACTAGCTTCACAAAAGTGACGAGTGGCTACGAATTGCATGCACATGGCAAGCAACTAAGGCGAGCGCCGTGCGACTATCAACTCTCGGCCACGACCTTCCGGAGCGCGTCCTTGTGTTGTCGTGAACGCCAGCCGCAGGATAAGAACTTCAAGTCGCTGCTTGACTACTGTCCTCCTCTAGAATCTCTTCCCAACCAGTCTAAGAGCCTCACGATAGATCAAGGCTTCGCAGCTATAGACTGCCTTTAACAACGTTGACTGGCTGCACGCGAAGTGGGTTCGCAAGCATCTGTGAGGGGCTATGGTGCCATCCCCGCTTTCAATCTTCCCAAGGAACATGCCTACGGATTTTGGACATGACCATTGCATCCGTCGCGGTTTGCATGCCCGGGCTTCGGCTGGACGGTGTGTAGGGCACCTCTGCCAGCAGTCTCTTCCCCACATTCTTGGGTCACCACGTCTCTCGGTTACACCTTACGACCTTCGGCCTCGATCGTCCACAGTATTCGCTGACACCACGAATGCATTTCACCATGATACAATTGATCTATGGACTAACTAACAACTGATAATTTTGAAATGGAAAGAGATCAAGGTCCCAGCTGCGGCAGGTACGGCATTTATACCCGGCCTAACGGGCTGCCTAGCTAGGTGATTGCACAAGCAACCAGGCAGCATAACAAGTAGTGTAGCAAGCTCCTTAACAAAGAGAGAAGGTTCTGGGAGTCAGTCAGCAACAGATACTAGTTTTATGGTGTCACAGCTAACCGAGGATTGGATTCAGGGGCAACAGCCCATTTCCCTGCATGATCTACTACCAGAGGGCCGAAAAGGCGAAATAAGTCATAGCTCCTCTGACGCATCCTCAAGAGACGAGAAGGCCTCGGCTGGGATCTAAACAACATTTGAGCCTCTAGTTAAAGGCAATCGCTCAAAGCACTCTTGTCGGCGTGGCGATTGTGACCGGTGTTCCCCTAGATAGCGATGTAGGCGAAACCCAGGGCATCGCAATGGGGAGGCACCGCCGGTCGGCAAATGGAGAAGCACCAGCGCCAAAGTCTGCATAGGTTCTAACATAAGGATTACGCCAAGTAACTCTGGAGGAGAAAGTCTAAGAATAAAGGCGTGGATCCAGACTCGAGTTGTACACTACGAAACGAGGGTTATTTCTTTGCAATAATCTATAGCATCACTGTTGAGTGTATCCAATCAGCTCTGAGAGCAACTGTGCCCCGGGAGATCTTACTGTTCTCATGCCCGGTTCTCGTCTAGTCTTCCTACGATTTGAAGGAATCGTAGGATCCCTCCGAAACGGCCGGCTCATCATCCCCATCCTCCTGTGACTCTTCGTCCTCACCGTCCTGGGGCTTCAGGCCATAGTCGTCGTGGAAGTGACTGAGTTCCTATGTCTAAACCCTATAGCCCATGCCCTTAAAAGCCATCTCCATGCCCTATATCTAAGTTAGCTATAGCTCTTTCATTTAGGACACGGCAGTAATATCATACCTCTTGCATCACCCTCGCGCAGGTTATGACAACGTTGCTCTTGCCCGGCTCAAAGCACGGCAGAATCATCTCCCTCATCGCGGCCTTCATCTCGTCGACCGTCACGGCCCGCACCTGCCGCAGCAACTCCTTGCCCCAGTCATTAGGCAACCCTCGTACGACGCTTTGCACAAAGTTCTGCTGCGCGGCGCTGGGCATGGTGGACTGCTCGTCTGCGAACCTGACGACGATCTGGCTGATTGTGCCCTCGAGAAGGTGGTGGTTTATATCGATCTCTCTGTTGGCGATCTTGTGGATGGCGTCGACCGATGCGACGATGGTCTTTGACGCGTCGGGAGAGCGGTAGACGTGGTACGAGATGATGCCCGAGTTGATGTCGCGGGAGAAGTAAGAGCCGTATGCGTAGCCGGCGCCGCGTACGGCGTTCCAGAGGGGACCCTCGGAGGCCTCGAGGTAGCCGGTGGTGACCATGATGGCTGCGAGGCAGGGGTCGGTGAAGGACGGCAGGCCTTGTGCGGAGGAGATAAAGTAGGAGCTGTCGAGGGTGGTCATGGGGATGATGACGGCGCCGACGGATCCCGGGTTGCAGCCCTCAGCGTTGAGGAGGCTCACAGGCTTGGGGATCGGGATCATGTCCACCTGCGCAGTCAGAGACCTGGAGAGCGCGTCCCAGATGGTCAGGGGTGAGAGGAGCTTGGCTAGGTCGGCGGTGACCAGGACACGGAGGTTCTGGAACGTGAAGAGCGAGTCGCGGACCGTGTTGAGCCAGCCGATGACCTTGTCGGGCTCGCTCTCGAGGAGCTTCTTGAGGCGCTTGAGGTACACGGCGCGGGCGAGCACGCGCTTCGCGACGGCCAGGGACGACCTCTCCATGTGGAGGGCGGTATCGACCTTGCCCGCCATCCCGCGGCCGTCGCGCTTGGACTTGGGAATGTCAGCTAGGGCCTTGTTGATACTGGCCTTGAGGCGCTGCGGGTCGAAGATGGAGTCGAACATCATGGTGCGGATCCACCCGACGGCCGCGGCGTACTTGTCTGGCTCGACCTGGAACTGGAGCATGATGCCGTCCGGATCGCTGAGGTAGCGGCCAGAGTCGAGGGAGTAGCTGATGGTGTCACGCTCGAGCTCCATGACCACCTGCTCAAAGTTGACCTGCTTGCCATCCCGCAGGATATGCGTGTTGAAGAAGTTGTCGCTGAAGATGGGCATCAGTGGCTTGAGCTCGTTGGGGACCTGCGAGCTGCCGATGTGCATGGTGATGTGGACAAAGTTATTCGGGACGTCCTCGAACTGCACGAAAAGGGGCAGCTTGCCCTGGGGAGCCTCGTCGACCAGCTTCTGGGCAGAGCCGGAGCCCAGGCCGACGGAACGGACCCGTCCGGCACGCGCGGTGTCGGACTCGATGAGGTGAATCGATTCGGTGCTCGGGACGCTCCAGCGGTCGATGATATCAGCAGGGGTGGGCTCGTCGTTCTTCTTCTTGGCCTTCTCCGGACGCTTGGCGAGCTTAGCGAGTCCTTCGGCGCCGGGCTCCTCCTTGCGCTTGGCGATCCTGGCCTCCTCGTCCTTCTTCATCTTGGTCGCTAGTTCGTTGGACGGTGGTAGCTGGATATATGTAGACGGGTAATTTCATGAAGATGGAAGACGACAGAGGCAAGAGGTCCACGCACGGACGAAAGCGTGCCTCTATTACCAGCACCCTTGGTACAGTAGGCCGTGGGATCCTCCGTCTCTTCGAAGCAAGATCTTCATTCCACAGTTTCGAGTAAGGTTGCACCACGCAGCAAGCGAGTATAATAAACCTCAACGGACACGTGTCGAGACCGCCGTAGAATCAGTGTAAGGAACCTCGCCGATGCTTGAAGACTCCGTCATCGGATTGATGTGAGATAAGCTATTGGAACATCCCAAGTTTGTGTGAGCACACCTTCAGGATGTGGTGGAAGGGACGCTAGGAGACGTTGGAGGCCCACACATCCAACTCAGTTTCATCATTATTTCCTCATTATAAAAACACCTTCTCAATCCATCCTCGATAGTCAGTCGAAATCCAATCTCCAATCTTCCGTAGCACAGCAATAATCGTATACGACCCCAGTAGTGTCCTAGTATCCCCCAGGACAAGTGATCCTATAATCTCAATTCTGTCCCTGCGCCAACTTGCAAAGGATAACTTCCAGTCATGCCCGATGATGTACAGGAGTGGTATCGTGATGATACCGTGCCGATCAATTCGTTCAGGCACAAGTATGTGCATGCGTTGATACCAGGCGGCCGTCCAAACGGAAAGCTGCAACTCACCGTCTTGCTGGATGGCTGACGTCTTGGTCTCGATATTGCAAGCGATGGGAGCGAACTGCAACGGGGGATAGCCCGTCTGATTGACGGATTGGGCGCCGGAGGGTTGAGACCACACCTTTTCTGCAATGGCGGAGATGAGCTTCGCATCGGCTGGAGATGCCTTGGCATCACTGTCGTCGAGCAGTTCTCGCGGTTTCCCATCGTTCAGCCAGAGGATCAAGCAGAAATCGATCATCTTATTCTCGATTACGCCCCCCCCCCACCTCGTCCACTCGTTATAGGAGAGAATGGAGCCAAGATCTTTGCAGTGAGGGAGGGTTCGACCTGGACTGTGGCATGCCCGGCAAGGGCATGTTGTAAGAGTGGTTGATGGACCAGCATGTTCCATGTCACCTCAGCGCGGGTATAGACTTGGCAGTCTTCCGCTGTGTCGCCAATGGCGCTCAAGAAGTCGAGCTCATGCAAGGCAACTTCGAGAGGCGACTTCGGCTTACGAGAGCGGGGGTAAGAAGTCTCCTGTTCGTTCGCTTGCTGCTGAGAAATTTGCTGTGCAGGTCGAAACCAGTCATTTTTCTTCTGCGCCCGAGGAACAATTGCTTCCACGTCCTTGCGAATCTCCGAGAGGAAAACCTCGATATGATCCGTAACAATACAGTATCGTCTATACTCTTGAATAGATCTTTCACATCGTTCGGTAAGACCTTGGAAGGGTCATTTCCCAAGCGCATTTGGACGACAGGCAGGTCCAATACCCAAAGACCATTGGCAGACTTGACAGGGCTCCTCGTGCGGCGACCTCTGACGCTGGACCTCTCGGATTGTCCAGCAGATGGTGACTGATTCAAGCTTCCCGAAAGTAACGAACCGGACTGTGACGGGGTAATGCTCGGTGTATTGGGGCCTCGCAACGGAATTGGTGGCAAATTCGGCCGCTGTTGATTGACATTTGATCGGGGTGTTTGCTCGTCCCTCTCTTCTTCCCAGCCCATCTCTTTGGAATCGCTGCCATATTCACCGATTCGTGGTCTTTTTGCCGGCGACGTGTCGCGTCCCTGATATCGGCCGCTCGAGTTTGATTGTGGAGGTGTCGTCATTGCGCTTCGCTTTTGGGGGGGTGGTAGTGATTGTTCGAATGTCGGGATGAACTCGTCGTTTTGAGGAAGAGCGTATAGCCACTTCTCGACAAAAGGAAAACTTTGGGTCATGGAGACAGCGCGGAGGAGGGCTATCACTACTGAAGGGCTTAAGAAACGCTGGCTTTGTGAGAATTGGGGGTGCAAAATGGATGTTGATGTTGAGTTTGAGTTGGTTGGCTAGGTGATGAACGCGCAAATGACGGATAAACCATTTTGCGGGCCGGAGTCTCTAGGGTAGCTAAGAATGTATGCGGTCAGCAAACTAAACAACCGCGTAATTGTCAAGTCGCCAGACAAAGCTACCGAGCAAGCCTAATCTCGAAGAAACAAAGAATTGCGAAGGAACTGCGAGGAGGGGGAAAAAGGCACCTATTTCTATGGCATAAATAGATATCAATGTTACTTGTAGCGCGAAGGTTGACGGTATCGTGAAAGCCTCAGTGAAAATTCAAATAACGACCAAACTGCACAATTGAAACTCTTCCATATTTTATCGCCACCGACAGCTCCCAAAATTCGCCCGAACGATGATAAAAGTATTATTAACCTATTCGCCAGTAAAAAGACTATCCTTATCTCCACTCACGCCTATTTTAAACTACTCTTTCACCCACTTTATGGTCGATGCGATTCAAGACCAAGCCTAGTCAAAACGTTGACGATAAATACCGTGACGCCCTTGTGAGTGGCTTAAGGCGGCGACTAAAATAAAATGTCATCGCGTTTAAACGCGGACGGCATTCACGACGAATGCCTCGAGCCAATACGATAGAATAAACGCGAGTGGTGACTCTGGAGGTCAGCCATCAGCCCCCGGGTACAAGACACCCAACGGCCGGCCTGGTTCCCCTCATCCGTTACCGAGCAGGGAAATCCCATGCAAATGCTTGAAACTAATGGACTTGCATAGATCGACCAGACGCCAAGCCCTCTTTCACACCACACAACCCCTTCATCGTACAACCGTCGCACCTACACGCCTCTTCTCACGTCTTTTCAGGCTCAATGACGGGGCTTGTTTCGAATCCCTCATTGTTGCTGCTCGCGGCGCACCTCTTTTCAGCTCCACGTTCACATGCGTATGCCTATATGTTCGAATGACCCATCCCAGGCCTCTACCGGCTCCTCGGGTCAGTTTTCTCCCAGGTAACGAGTTACAATGTCTTTCAGGCAAGGAACTGGGTCAATATAAGTCGATCACTCGACGGCTCTCTACTCGAGCTCCGCTTCTCGGCCGCCTTGGCCTTTGAGGGTGCTCGTCGCTTCCGGCTGCGCTCCTCCTGCTCAATGACGGGGACCGCTGCAGGGATGAACTCTACCCCACGGTTACGGCTGTTGGGTCGTGCGTGCAGCTTGCGGTGGCTGTTGAGGTTGTCTTGGCGGTTGAACTGGTCCTTTCCGCAGAACTCGCACGAGAAGCGGTTGGGGCCTTCTCCATGGAAACTGTTACCCATCTTCCAGTTAGCCACCGTGTCTCGTGTTCATGCGTATGTGAAACTGTTCTGCAGGGGAAACAAAATCAAGAATACTCACGTTTGTTTGTGACGCTTGAGATGCTCGTTTCGTCGAAATGCCTTGTGGCAGCCGGGATAATCACATTTGCACATAGCTCGCCGGACAACGTCAACAGGTGCAGGCTCAGGCTTGATGGATCGCTTCCTTGTTGATCGGATCTGCGCTCGCTGGAGCTCTGTGGTCTTTCGTTGAATCTCGTGGACCATCATCTTTCGCTGGGCACGCATGCGGTTGGGCGAGTTGGGGTCATGTAGAGAATATGCACCTAGGGGAGACTGGGAGTGTCGGTCAAGGTCAAAGGCCTCAAAGTCGTTTGGGAGCTGCTTGTTGGGGAAGAAGGAGATCGGGCTGTCGTTGGCACAGGACCACGAGGAGGCGGTGTCGGCAGCCTCAGAACCCGAGAGGCTCTGGGTGGGGGTCATCATGAACGAAGTCGCCCCAATGGATGCATCAGGAGAGTAGCTGTACATGCCGAACGAGTTTGACGGTATTAATGAGCCCATGGATCCGTGGTTGGCCATGTTCATCTCCAGCATGTGCTCGTAGTCGAATCCCATCTGCTCTCGCTTCATGGGAGTGTTGGGCAGATCAGAGAAGGGCATCTGCTCGGGTTCCGACTTGACCTGTCCAAAGAAGAACTTGCCCATCGTCGACGACGGGGGAGTCAACTTAGACCGGTCGGAGCCAGCGCTGTAGGGATCGTCGAAGTCCATGGTGCTTAGCTCATGAGGAGTTGATCGTCGAGAGGTAGGTGTGAAGGGGTCGTAGGCTGATGAGGCCGATGAGAAACTAGCCGAGGTCGAAGGGCAGCACATGGATTGGCTGCATAGGCTGAAGCTGTCGTCCATGTCGAAGCGGAAATCCGACTCGAACTGCATGTTGACGAGGGAGTAAGGAGTGTGTAAGTAGATAGATTAGAGAAGTGCTTGAGGACTAAGCTCCTTGAGAATAAGAGACACAGGAGAAATGCTCAAACCTCATTCACAAGGCTCAAGACAGAGTCAGTTAGACGAAAGAATTCTGGTGTTTGGGAGCTCCTAATTTCTGGGAGATGCAAGTGTTGTCGAAAGTGCTTGGTTCATTCGAGAGGGTGAACGCCCTTAAAGATAGACACGAGGTGTCGTAGCCCAACCACTAAGAAACTTGGGGCTGAAACTATCTACCAATACACCTGGGAGGCCCCATAAAGTCCTCCCATTCCATCTCAGGGCGCAGCATTGGGTGAAGCAGTGTCTCAGCAGATGAAGATGCGGAGTCGTGTGAATCCTGCAAGGGGACAGCTAAAATTTTCTCCCTTTGCGGGAAAAGCAATGTTGCAGCTTTGGGTGCGGTGCAGGTCTCACTCACATGTAGGAGGTGAACTGCGAGTGTTCCTAATCGTACAGTATCAGCACTGACGATATGTTCCTTGCGCCATAGTTTTTCAACTCAATTGGGGATGCCAGGTGAAATAAAGCCTGTTCGGAGAGAGACGTTGGTAGCTTTTTTATGTCATTGACAGAGATCATGGGAAGTTCAACGTCGGCTACTGTCCGCAGATGTATGTGGCTGGCGGCAGGAGAAGCAGCGGGTAGTCTAGGCTACATACAGAGATAGATATTGTCAAGACTCGTCTGAGCGTGCCCAGGCGTATACCGACAAATAGTTCCCACCGAGGAATTCTTAGCGACGCGAGCCTGCTGTACATGCCACTGCAAGTGGCAAATGAATATGACCTGTAAATCAGCAAGTCGGTCGTCTCGCGCGACAAGGGTCAGACGCCGTCTGTTGACCAGCGATTTTCTTCACGGAACGACTTCTCAGCTCTTTACAGTGTCTCACCTCGCATGCTTTAGCTCGCGACTCTCCCTCCACCTTGAGAGAGACGAACCCTCACTTCACTGGCCCTCTTGGGACAGGCCCTTGCAGATGACCAATCAAAAACCACGACTGCTACAAACAGCGACACAGCTGTCTCAGGAAAATGGTGTACTCAACCAAAGGCGACGTGCGCCATCTACGCTTTGACACAGCCCGTGTTCTTTCTTTCCCAGCGTCCACGCACAAGCATACTTGATAGACAGGGGCAGACGGGCGCTACTGATGCCAGACGGCCCGCCGTGGGGCATCTTCTTGGCGATTCGTTCACTGGTGACAGAGGGTCCAGGCACGACATTTTCGTTGGACAGCCTTGTTTGGGGAGGTACTCTAGACTCGTTTGTTTTCACTGTCCCTTGGGAGAATGTTGATATAAGTTGCGTTCTAATCCCTCCAAACACCAGAAGGTTATCGTAGCCTGCGCCTCCTCTACATGGGGCCCGTCAACCGGGTCTCTCTCTCTTCCTTTCTTCGTGTCCCATTTCCGCTCACTGGGCATCTTATCACCTCGTACATACTATCGAGCAAGGTACTGCGCCTTCGGTTGTAAGTAGCCTGGTCTGCGGTTTCGTGGCGGTCTTCAGGTCAGCTGGTAGAAATGATTCTCCACCAGGTCCTTCACCACGCATTGTACCACGCAGTACTCTGCCTATGCAACCTATGTAGCGCTGACATTCCTCGCGAATCTGAGATATGACGAGACGTTGTTCTCTCGTCTAGATCAGTGGAGATATTCATCGCCAAAAGGAAGGCTTGGCTCCCAGATGACAAATCCCTCAGCGATCTGCTCAAGCATTCTAGATTCTAGAGGGCTGCGAGCTTGGCTAGCTAGCTGCTGATCACTGTCGGTCTCCTCTCAATTACTTGTCAATCTCATCAGGGTCTATGCTGGTCAGCAAGCATTTTGCGATCGAGGGCATCGATCGCCGATGGGCTCCACTGAAAGTGTTGGCCCCGGTCAGGTCTGGCAGCTCCATCTTGGAGTAACATCACAGGTGGGTAAGCGTCGCCATGAGTCTCCCCCGACCAAAGACCAAGGTGAGTAGTCAGGTACAAGATATTCCAATCATTGGGCTCTAAGAATCCGGCAATTGTGTCCCATCTGCCCATGTTGGTTGTCTCCTGCCAGCTGGTCCACGCCAGAGCAGCACTGTTCAAGGATGACCATTGCTTGCGACCGACCAATGTCTCCGGAACTAGAGATCTAGGTCGTCGTTTTCGGATGCGACTGAACAAGCAACCAGCCAATAAAGAGCCATAATTCAGCATTAACAGCGGTCTCACCTAAAAAGATGTGCACACAGCTGAGATAAAAATAAAAATAATAAATAAGGAGGAAATATAATAATTTATAGGTTTAGATATAAGCTCGGGAGACTTATCGACAACTCTAAGGAAGATAGTCATTACCCTCCGTGCATCGGAGGGCATCGCTAACCGTTATTCTCTGAACGTTTTGACACAGAGTTCTTCCGTTTTATCACCTGACTTTTACAAAACGGTGAAGCTTCTTTAGGAATAACGGAGATTTCAAGACGCTACTCATACACCCCCTCCAACTTCCCCCTGGTGTTTTAGCACGCGCCCAGTCTAGGCCAAAGATTTTCTTGCCATCCCTAATATTAAAATTAATTCGTTTTTATCATTGATGCCGAAAGCATCGTGGTTAATTTTAATACTTTGGCGTCTTGTTTTATGCATCGTCGTATCTCTATCCTCTTTCTCACTTCTAGATTTCCGCCGTCGTATGCAGGTGTGGTCACCATTACTCAGATTGGGAAGCATCTCACCACTTTCTTCCACAACGAAAGGGCCCGTCCGACGCCGAGGACTCTAGTGTCCCTTCCAGTACACAAACCTCACCCAATCAAAAAGTAAGGCAATTCAGCTTTTCCTTTCCAGGTCTGACTTGCAGGGGCATCGTGGCTGGACTTGGTGGACGGGTAGACGGGCAAAAGCCGACTGGCCAGAGCAACCCCGTTGCCAGGCGCAATTAGTCCATCTACTTTGCGTGACACCCTTCTTTCACCTGCCTTTACGGGGCAATCGTGGATAAGCATCCGCTAAGGCAAGGGTCTCTGCCCGAGATAGATAGGGAGCATGCAGCAAACAGGAAACGAGGCTCTGCGATTCTTGCACCTAGAACATTAAACTACCCACCGCCCTCACGACGTATGATCTGCGGTGTCCATCTTCAGGAAGGAATGGCTAGCTACGCCACATGGAGTAGCGTGCTAGTGGTATGATAAGCCTGGTCCATGAGATCAGTTGCGTCTTCAAGCCTGCATGCATAACCTAAACCGTTTTTTCTTGCATGCCGAGGGCAACAATGCTGATGCCATTGTATTTCAGGCTGCCGGTTAGTGAATGGGGACGAAAGCAGCTGTTGGCGCATCACGTCGTCTGCAGCGAGCCTACGGCATCCTTGCATCGCTGAGCTGATTGACGGCCCGGCAAGCATTAACGCCCTGAAAAATGGCTCGGAACCCCAGCAGTATCAGCCAGACAGCCTGGGCTACGTCTGGGCGGCCATGCTGCCGTTCGATGGCGGGATACAAGTCTTTAATGCCCGGTTTAGCAGATTGCATCAAGTTGCACTGCTGGAAGGTAAGAGAGCGTTCCAAAAGATCACTGACGGGGTGGCGGATATCACCGACGAGCTTCTGGAAGTTCTGGAAGCGCACCGTGCAACAAGTGCGGGCAAGTTGGTGGGGTGATATCAACCCAATAGAAAGTTGACGATAGAGTGACCTGATAAGAGACCTTTGTCGCAGCAAAATTTCTTAGCAATCAAAGTACTTTGTACCTTTTGATGATATAAGTTGACCCACCAACTCATTTGCACCCGCGTAGTAGCTATGTGATATACCCAGCAGTGTATCCACTACTACCGCCTCCCATCCCCGGATCAGGCCCTCTCCCCCAGTCCGGCTCTGGCTCGTCATCTTCCTCGTACCAGCCGGAAGCCCCGGTTATCTCCGTAGCCTCGGCACCGTAGATCTGTACCTCTAACCTCTCAATCTCCGCTCGATTGCTAGCCATCTGCTGCTCTACCATATAGGCCCGGTGTTGATACTCGGCGATGGATAGCGGAATAGCATTAATCTCGCGTTGTAAATGCTCCGCGCGAGCTGCCACGTCTATCGTCTGCTGTCCTGGATGATCGGACTGGGGGGCTAAGCCACGGGCTTGCTGAGCTGCCAGGCCGCTCGACGATAGCAGCCACAACTCATCAGAGAGAGTCTGCATGCGGGTCTCCAAGTTTTGTGCTTCTGTGATAAACCATTGGTGCTCCTGCATCTGGCGTTCGAGGTCCCGTTGTCTCTCCTGCAGGGCGTGGAGGTCACCACCGGACTGTCGCGATCTCTTACTGCTGCCGCTTCCCTTTCCATGCCTCTTTTCGTGACTCTTCTTTCCGTGACTCTCCTTCCCGTGACTCTTCTTTTCGTGCTTCTTAGAGGAGCTGCCCATGACTGCACGTCTAAAGATTGGGGCAAGTGGATAATAGCGGAGCGTGTAAGAAGGAGCTAAGAAGTTGCTCTGCAAAGGTAAAAGAGTGGACGAATTACGCCAGGTAAGACGCCTTACTCGGGGGTGGCAAGCTTAAGAAGAGGACCGCTGTTAGTGCCGAGACGTCGGCGCTCCAGGCTGTAGCGTTACAGCAGGTAGGCTGCAGGACTGCACGTGATCAATGCGGGGCACACACCTGACCCAAAGCAGGCTGCCTGACGATTGCTGGAATTCACTCAGCCAGCAGTCAACAAAGATGAGGGACGCTATTCTTGAAGATAAAGCCAACAAAGAGCGGGAGTGTTTTATTAATTCCTTCAAACCAGAAGCTATCTGCCAACTGGCTTCTTCCTACCATGGCGGTGATCCATGTCGGATCTTCAAGGACCGCAGCCGAGGCTCCTTCAACATCTGCTTCTTCGTCGAGTTCGAAGCGACTGCCGAGAGATGGGTTGTCCGGATCCCCCTTCCCTCGCGGTCTGCATGGATTGATGAGAAGACCGAGGGCGAGGTAGCCACCATGAGGGAAGCTTACTCCTAATATTACCTTGGTCCAATTCTAACCCGCGCTGTGCAGATATGTCGCAGCCAAGACGTCGATTCCTGTTCCCCGAGTGCATGCCTTCTCCCTCACCAAGGGCAGCCCAATTAACACGGCCTTTATAATAATTGATTATATTCAAGGCCAGACCCTCAGAGACCTTAGATTTCGGGGCACGCCGGAATGGGGCCTCTGCTACCAGGACCCTACCGCAGCCTGCATGAGAGTTTTCGAGCAGATGGCGGATGTATATATCCAGCTCCGCAAGCTTGAATTTCCAAGAATCGGGGCACTGGGTCTCCCGGATGATACTTCCCTTACATTGAGCACATGCGACGCTGACGAAATTCACGTCTGTCGACGCCCGGTCTCCATCGAGATCAATATGCAGGAGACAGACGGGATGGACCCGGCTGCGAGGTTCCAACCTAGAACGACCTTCCCAACTGCCAGCAGTTTCGTGGAAGCTCTACTCTGGCTGGCTGATAATGCGCTGGAGAAATCCCGCGACTGGTGTCTCGACCTGCGTGGTGGGAAGCAGCTCATATACGGTCACCACCAATTCCGTCGCTATATCCTCGACACATGGCTTGACCGCGAGGCCGACAACGGGCCATTTGTGCTAATGCATGGCGATCTCTCTCTCCATACCAATAACATCCTCTTCGACGACAACCATAGACTTGTTGGCGTCTTGGACTGGGAATGGAGCTACGTCGTGCCAGCACAGCTTCTCCTCCCGCCCACCTGGCTGACTGGCAGTGGCTTCCACTGGATGATGATGAACCACGGGTGGTTTAACAATTCGGCGAAGCACCTCGTCGCCGCCGTCAAAGATCGCGAGATGGCCCTTGAAACTCCGCCGCAGCTATCGCGGGAGTGGGCCAAGACAGAGACTTGGTGCCATACAGCTATTGCTACGGCGTTGCTAAATCCAGATTCAGTCTACGATGTATATTGGCGATTTTTGTTTTACGAGTGTGAGGCGCCGCGGTCAACTGAGGACTATAGAGAGTTCCATTTGCGGGAAATTACCCCACGGCTGGCCGACTTTTTCAAGTCGTCGCCCAAGTACACAGCTCTCCTTAACCGGAAGAAGAAGGAGCAGGTGATCTTCTTCGAGGAAGAGAAAGAATACTTTGATAGGTCTAAGGCACGAGAGATGCTTAATGAATAAGCATAAGTATAGCTGGGAAGTAAAAGTTAAAATAGCAAATACTATTTGTTTTCTTCAAGGCTAATTCACGGAGAGGGTTGGCAGGTTTGCACAATGCAGGCTCCCCGTCGTGCCAGGGGTGTTCCTTGTCTACGGGTCGGAGCTGGTGGCCGAACCTGTTGCGGGACGGTTCGAGGGTTGCCAGACTGGCAGAACCGCCCAGATGGCTCCGTTGGAAATCTCCTCAAGCAAATATCCTTCCCTAGCAGGAAAGAGTGGCTACCGACCGTACGCCGCCAAGGCTACCTGTGCTAACAGCCTCGTAGTCTGGTTGCCTTATTCCGTGGCGAAACATGCCCCTGCAGGTACATGAACGTAGAGGCTTTGTGGAGCCGGGAAAACGATGAGAGAACCAGGCCTTGTCCACCCCCATTTCTTCTGCTTTCTTTTACAGTGGTAAGCGAGAGGGGCGGGGATGACTTCCGAAAATCATCGCCGCCCAGGCTATCCAGCACGTAACAAGGACTCGGCTGTAAACACGACTGGCTCGTGGCCACCCTTCCCGCACTCGCGTTCCCGATTCGCCAACCGAGTTGTTGCTTGCTCGCCCAGGCTGGACCAGTCCTTGTCCTTCCGCAGCACAGCCCTAAAATAGGTCCCGCAACTAAAAACTTCTTTCGTTCATTCAAGTTCTTTCATCTCGTTCTCCTTCGCGTTTCCATCGCGCCCTTGGGCCCCCCATCCTGGCTCGGTTTCCCTCTTTCGGCGCCTTAAACTCAATGGATAAACTTTATTTTCCTTTACGCTTTTAGCAAATAACCCTTCTCATCTACTCTCGGGTGTCTTGTCTCGTCGCGCCAGTGGTGCAACACGTCTTCCCTTGAGACAATGGCTTCGCTTCCCGCACCCAAGGGCTCTAGGTACTGATGATTATTCCCTAGTTTCTATTCTACTCCTTGGCCATCTTGTCTTCCTCCTGCACGGGCTCCTCGCACTCTTTGCTGCCCTATCGCAATCTCTCACCTGGCCCGGTGGTTTCAGACACCCACCCTCTTGTCTTTATTTGTGGGATGCATGTTGTATGAGCGCGAGCTAATTAAGCACCTATAGGCAGGCAAATAGTCGCAAAGCACCAACCAGGGCTGTGGATGATGATCTAGCCAACACCGTCGACGTCACCAATCACCGCGAACGAGCCGTCGCCGCCGCCGAAGCTGCCGCATAGAAAGCGTTTGCTGAAGCTTTTCCAGCAGCGATTGCCCAAGGCCGGGTGACATTCCACCAGTCTCGCAGCGAGGTCCCGGCCCGTCCGAAGAGTCGAGGAATAAAGGCGGATACCGAAGACACCAAGATTTATGATGGTATAAAGTACGAGCGCAAGTCCAATGGCCCTTTCACTGGAAAGTTGGTATCCCAGGGCACCATGATCAGCATCGATGGCGAGGACCATGTAGAGTACCGCGTGCTCACGAAGCCATCATATTGCCAAGACGAGACAACCTCTCTTTGACACTTGCGACCCAGCCCGCTCAAATCATGAGTCACTGGTAGCCTTGGGGCTACGGCCGCCGAGGTCCTTTTGCAACTGCGATAGGCAGACTAATACACGAATAAGAACCGGCGTTTTGACATGAAGATCAGCTTGGCCATCCGGGCGTGGGTAGGACGTAGTTGTCTAAATTCAGGCTTGGTGGGTAGGCGTTGGTGCAACCCCCCAGTATGGGTATCTACAAGAGATCTTGCAGTGCTCTTGTCATCCATGCCCTTCCATTCCTGCCGTTAACCAGCATCTATCTGATTACCTTACCGAGCACCTCGCCCAGTGGACAATCCGCCAAAACCCAATCGATTCTGATGTTCAGCCTCACCTCCACCTTGACATTTAGCGGCCCTGATGATAGGAACAACCAAAAAAATCTCATGACTGTTTTGATAATCTTTCCCGGATTTCCCTGAGCTTTAAAAATCGCAACGAGATGGAAGAAACATGCTTGCGTCAACCCGTGGCCAAAACCAAAAGTAGTCATCGCTTTCTCAAGTATTTTCTGAAAGAGTTCCTCTGCTTCCTCCAACTTTCCTTGGTCTTTTCGAACGTTTGCAAGGGTAAAAGATGTGTGGAGGGTGTCGGGGTGGGCTGCACCAAGCTCCATCTGCCTCCAAATCAATGCCAGTTGGGCATATTCCGCAGCATCGCTGTAGTCCTTTTCCTGCCAAAATATAGACGCCAAGTTGTTTTGAGCGTTGTTTTGAGCGTTGTTTACGAGAAGAAAGTCTTCGTTCTTCGTGGCCCAGTCTAAGACCTGGAGATTCAGCGCCTTGGCTTCGTCAAACGACTTGGCCATTTGCCAAGCACCGGCTTCGTTTTTAAGACCTTGATGTAAGCAGGCCAGCGTTGAGTCCCCGCTTGCATGGCTTTCGAGTTTTTCCGTGTGTTCAACGATAGAGGACTCACGTCCCTGGCTTTTGGTCCCACTGGAAATTGGTGCCATACTGTTTGGGAGACAAGTTTGTCGGGTGATTGGGTGTTGGCAGAAAATTCGAGGGAAGGTCTTCTCCTAGAGATCGGGCAAGAGGTGAGTTAGCTAACAATCGTAGGCAGGAATAGGGAAGAGAGTACAAATTATCGAGATTAACGATGAAAATAACAAAGGAGTGGCCAGACAAGGTTTAATCAGCCCAAATCATATAGATGGCCAGCTGTGTCGATATCGGGTACTGATGTCAATGATGTGAAGAAAACCATGTTCTTCGTTCTTGTGGAAGCAGCCTGCCTTTGAAGGAGCAGAAACCAGATAGACAAGTGCACACCGCCGAAAGGACCGTTCTATAAAAAGCATGGCGCTAGTAATAGTTGCAACCTTTGCTTTATTAAGCACCGAAAACCACCTATCTATTCTTTCATGAGGCCTGCCAACAAGGATCAGGTGCGCCATTGAGTGAAAATTATCGGTTTGGACTCACCGCCAATTTCCGACGCTGTTCTCCAAGACCTAAATTACGACCCTGGAACCACAGCCAAGTTGTGTCGCGATTGAGAGGCTGCAGTGCCAATTGGTCTCGGGAAGCCGCAGGCCACAGCAAGATGCAACCCATCCATTTTAGCGGCAAGCATGGCCTAGAGTGTCAAGGACCACGGTACCAGTGCGATCATGCCCTCTAAGAGCTCAACCGATGTTGGTACCTATCATCTCGACAAGGGGTGGCCCTGGACCGGGCAATGCGATACCATGCTCCTGCCCTGCTAACAGGATGTACTGACCTTGGGGCGCGGCTAACGCCACCCCGTGCCCCTGGCTCGGATGCGATGCGCGCTGGGGACCTGGCAAGATCAAGCCATGGGAAAATTGAGGCCAGCCCGATTACAGACGGCCGCACACCCGTTTGTGGCTCCTTGCCTCTGTTCTACCAGCTGCTTGGCCTTTGCAGCAAGAAATGTAGCCACAACTAAAGATGAAGGCGATGGCGTTTTCTGTCAATACCAATAGTGCTGGGGGCCAATTGCATCCTCGACAAGTCTACCTACTGTGCTTGGTCTTCAGCCAAAGGCGAACCGATGATAGGCCAGGAAAAGGGTGGCTGAAGATGATGTTCATCGACACCAGCCGTCGCAGACGAAAGCAGGCGACATTGATGCGTCTAACTTACCTCTCACGAACCTTTTGCGCCTTCAAGTATCGGTTATCTACTCAGCTTATCCCGGTCTTTGCGCCATTTTCCCACCGAACTACTCAACCCTCACTTCCCCATTGCCTCTTGTCGATCGTCGATTGCTTCGTCTCCCTTCGGAGCCCGATCTGCAACTCAGCCAACTTCCCAGCAACCCAACATGTGCTGACAACCGGGACTGTCCCCCGGTCTGACTGCTTATTGGGCGGTAGCGACAATCAGGCTGGTACTCAAAAAACAAAACCCTCCACACTGGGCACCCGTTTTTTCCTCCTCACTTCCCCCTCACTTCATATTCAACTCTTATAAGGGGCCTGGACACGACCGACACATTACAACTGCCAATCCCACTTGCTGCATCAGCGAGGATAAAATATTACATCCTCTTCATTTTGTTCCTTTGAAGACGGGCATTTACCTCTTCCTACCATCCCAGCCTCTGACGCAAACAAGAGAACGGCTAAGGCCGAGCGGCATGCAGAGGGCGAGCATGTCCAACAGGTCGCCTAAACCGAGCGAGCTTGTCGTCTCCGGCTTGGCCAGACACGCCACGATCAAGGCCTTACTTGAACAATGGGCTGACGAGGGGGAAAATATCAGGCCGCCGCATGAAGTATTCCAAGAACAGGTCCAGCCCGTGCGGGAAGCTCTTCGCCAGACGTTGATGGATAAACCGCCACTAGGCGACAACATAGCCTACGAGGACTATGCGGAGAAGATCCTTCAGTTTGGACGCCAGATAAAGGAGCTCGAGCTACAATATGCGGCGACAGTCAAGGAAAAAGAGCTGGCCTTCACACGACAAACCGATGAGCACCACAATCGGTACCTTGTCGCGATGCAGAATATCCTAGGCCAGTCGACCGCACATGCAGACACAGGCATGGAAAAGCCAAAGCTAGTCGTCGATACACAGGCGGCTGCTGTTGCTCGTTCAGATGCCCAACCGGAGACGGGGTTGGCCCCATCTGCCAGGGAAACAGCGGTTTTACCTGTTTCTACCACTGAGGTCACTATGGCCGATCTTGGTAGTCGGCCGGGGAACCCTTCTCATTCAGGTCATGTCCAAACAAGCCAGTCTCGTCCAGATCCTCAACCCTCGAGCTCTGCTCTTTCGGACCTTCGATCAGAGAGCGTTCATCATCCAGACTCCCAACCATTGACCTCTCCTGCACAGAGGAAGAGATCCATCAATGATCCTGCAGAGCAAGACCAGCCAGCCAAACGGCTCCGAAAGGACAGCCTACCAGTTCCAGCCAAAACCCAAGCATCAATCGAGTTTGACCAAGTATTCCAAGATGGAAACGCAAAGGTCAAGTACCAGATTGTTCGTTATCCGCTGAAAGATGGGAAATGGTATATTCTCGAGTGCAAAGAGCATGGAAAGCACTTCGACAAGGACCCTCTGATCGGCGCTTCGAAGCACTTGAGCGGAGCCAGTCATGGGAATCTACCGCGGAAGCGCGATATAGCCGTGCGGCTGCTCGGTACTGTTGTGCTCAACTGCGATGCAGAACTGGCCAGGAAGAACAACTTTGTGGCCCTGGACGCCTTTGCCAAGGGACTTGGTTATCCTCCCGGAACTGCAGGCCAGAGCTCAAGGCCCAGAGCCGAGGGCACGACTCAAGGCAGTGGGTTGGCGCCAGTACGACGTAGGATTAGCCACCCGCAAACTCGTGATGCCTCTCACACGCGCAGAGCCCAGAGGACTGTCCCGAAAGTCAAAAACCCACAACCAGGCGAGGTCTACGTCATCTACTGGAAAAAAACAAAGGCTTACTATGCCGCCATGATTCTTCCATGGCAACGCTTCAAGCTCTTCGGATGGGATAAAACACTCTTGAAAATGGGCTTGTTGAATGACGTGCCCCCCTGCTATGTCTTCAACAAGAAGACGGACAACACGTGGAGAGGCTGGGCCAATAGGTATGAAGAGGGTGGCAGTCTGTTCCTAAAACGACAGTATCCGGTTATTTACTTTGACGAGAACAAGTTTCCGGACGAGAGCTCTGTCGGTTGGGTTTGCATGAACGACCTTGAGCACTTTTCTGCTGAGGACATGCGAGTTCAGCACAGAGAAGACGTTCTAGAGTTCCTTGAAAAGCATCAGGCTCGTTCTCGGACGAGTCATGCCGAAGGAACAGACAGTAGCGAACAAGGTGGGTTCTCATTGCTTCCTTGACCATCTCCCCGGATTTCTCTGACATGGGTGTCTTCAGTTGTGCATAGCCCGTCGCCTAGCCAGCGTGAAACAGAAGGCTCCACGAAGGAAAGACAGGTCTCGCAAAGCCTGCTGCTAACCACGGTTCAAGAACAGCCCATTGAGGAGAACGGCCCTCCTAGCTTGATGTCTATCTCTTCAGATGACGAGACAGACGACGAGACAACCATGTCCAACGAACCACTCGATTTTGATGGTCGGGAGATCGCCAACGGTCAAGAGATTGAGAACGGTCAAGATATCGGGGGTGTCCAAGAGATGGAGGCTGGTCCGGATGCCGAGAACAACCTCTTCTTCGACTATGACCTCATCTGGCGACAAGACGGCGCTGCAAACGGACTTCCAGGGACTCCAGGATTCCTATCCCCGTCAGACACACCCAGTTTTGTGGCCGAGCTGCTTCAAAACAGAGAACAGCCCGTTGGCGAGGCATCAGGAACCTCAAACAGTGCTATTGCAGCTCCAGTAACTACCTGGTCACCAGCGACTTGCAATCCATCCACCGACGAACCATCTCAGGTCGATACCCACGTATCTGCTGGGCAATCTGGACAAAAACAGGTCCAAAGGGAGAGCACCGAGGCTGAACGTCAAGCGATCATTCAGGCCACTATTGCCGCCACGCTTCCAACCACCAACCCTGCCACTCATCTAAACATGCCGGTCCTGCAGCCCATGGATGACAACCTCTGGAAGACTCAGTCACCCATGATTCCTCCCATGTTGATGCCCAAGGACAACAATCTGGCAATGATTGCGGCGCAGGCGGTCATGTATTCGCTTCCCGAGGCGGTGCAGGGCGGACTGCCGACCCAACCCAGGGAGGGAACGCGAAGCACGAGGGCGCCCGCCACAGGGGTTTCGAATACCAAGCCAGCTGAATCGCTGTCCCAGCAGGGAATGTACTCATACCTCAATACGAATACTCAAAGTCATCGCCCACTCCCCCCGGCGAGGAGAGGAAGTGATTTCTTTGCCGCGGTTCTGGGCCCGAGGACCGAGACACTTCCGTTAACTGGGGTCGCGGGCTCTCAAGCTGCGGTGGCTTCGATAGCGCAGCAGGAGACGTATAGAGGAGGGATGGAAAACCCGCGCCCAAATGTCAAGGTCACGCAGAGTCCCCATGTTTATTACACGGGCTCATGGGATGCATATAACCGCCCGGCGGGGGGATATTAATGGCAATGGCGCTGGAGCGAGCCAGCGAAGAAAATTCTGCTCAGTCAAGGATTTGGGTAGGCTGTGAGTTAGGGTTCTGAGGGTAATGGAGATAAATATGGCGTAATAGGAAAAACTGGAATGAAATCTAGGTGAGTGCTCGTAGTCTATCCTGGGATATATCTCTTAGGAAGCGAATTCAAAAAGAATCGAGGTTAGGGTAGACGGTACACAGGTATAGTGGTAATGATAGCCGGGTTAATTCAAACTTGGAGGCTTTTGCCTGCGGCTGTCTCTGTATGCTCTTGGGTATACCTTTCTCTAGCCCTGAAAAAAAAAACAGAAGCCCGCCCAAAAACAATCTTGCAATCAATCTGCAGAGCACTCCCTCAAAATTGTGTCTCACCATATTTGCCAGTCCGCCCTGAATGTACCATTCTAATCAAGTAGTGTACGTGAATGCTCTCACCCTTTTCGCCTATGCCTGAACAAAGCCGCATCCCGTCTTTCCATCAGCCTCAGCAACCACAACAGCCGAGCAGGCGCCAGTTGAGCTCCCCTCGCGGCCCGCACAGCAGCCCGAGGCACAGCCAGCATCAGAGAGGCACTGCCCCGTGATGAATTGCTGCCCGTTCCCTGTTCCCACATTCTGGGAGCCCGCAGGCCAATGTCAGTGCCGCGTTCGGGACTGGAGGCGAGCGCCGCAAGGTACATAGTATGTTTTGACGGAACTTCTCGGCCTTATCGTGAAGAAGCTTCTCCAGGAGCTGCCAAGTGCTGTTGTCGTGTCTCCTTTCGACACCCAAGTCAATACCAACCACCGGCTCGTCCGAGGTTCGCTCAGTATGACTGCACCCAGTTATCCCCCATGCCCATCTCGTCGAAAATTTGTACTGGACATCGAAGACGTGGCCGGCAGAGACCTAATTCCGCGAAAGGTCAAGGCGGCAGATGAAGCAATGAGGCGAAGGCGAACACGGGCAGGGTGAATTGGGTGTGCATGTCTGGACGTGCCATTCCTCAGCCATGGTGTCCCGCCGCGTCAGTACCTCTCCACACGCCTCATGAACTTGCTTGTTCCCGAATGGCGGGAGTCATCTTCATCTGTTCCTATGCATATGCCGCAGCAGTCACTTCATTCCTTGCCTCGGATTGGTTAGCACGCGACGACGGGTAGTTCACAGACACATACCCCCGGGGCATGTCGTTGCAGTCCTTGCCTCGTTGTCCCCTCACAAGATGCGGGAGGCCCGCGCTACTGCTGAGAGATTGGTTGGTGCAGACAACGCGCAGAGCCTCAACAGCCTTTTTGGGGGGGCTGTCACGCATGTTGGTCCGTGTGCCGGGACCGACGTCTCGGATGCATGTCTGCATGCAGATGGACAGGCTCATAACCAATCGCGGAGGGCACGGCAACCCTGGTTCAGGCGACTGTGCGTATGCGGAGTCAAAGTCAAGGATACCCGTGTTAACTAGTCGAGATCTGGGCGACCTTAATTACACGTCAAACGTTAGTGCATGCATGCGCTAGTTCTCGACCCACGCGAGCGGCTAGAATCGCTACAGGGGCACGCAGCACTAGTTCTCTCGGTCGTTTCCTCTGCATGCCTAGATTAAAAAAAAACTCGAGACAGCAGGGGCTGGGTCATACAGTGTTTTTTCCAAAAGTCCACACAGGTAAGACCCCTGCAGGTACATAATACCGAGGGCTGTCACACCTCCATGTGGCGCGATATTGACCCGCGATGTCAATTGCCCAGGGGGATCAGCTTGGGACCCAACAGCATTCTCGACCAAGTGGGGCCTCCCTGACCTTTGTCCATTCGCCTCGGCCGAGTCCCCTGTGATCGAGCGGTCGTCACCGCCAAGTCCCACTCCACCTCTCGTCCTGGGTCTTCTTGAGCATGCCACTTGCCCATGCGGCTCGTTCTCTAGCTCCCCATATGATAAGGCTACACGAGTCTGCTGGGCGGTCGATGCGGACTACATTCTCGTATGCTCCAGGCAGACGCTGGTCGCAGCGAGGCTGATGAGGCTCTGCTGTGGGCCCGACCTCGACAGCGCCCGACTGTTGCCGGCCATGGGTGTCAACACCATGCGACGCCCCGAACAAGGTAAGTCTACGTCGGCGCGGATCGCCTCTGTCGGAAGGCGAGACCCTTGATCGTGCATCAGTGTGCCTGGGTCTATAACTCTCGCGCATAACCCCGGCCATTTGTACGGCGCATTGAATGGCCGGCCCGTGCGCATTCGTCCTGGCCGCCTGGACGGCCTCATCCATCAGCCCTGATGAACACTCAGGAGCAGCTTGCGGAGTTCCTCATGTCTTGGCCGTTTCAACCAAACCCGAGTTGGGAACCATGATAGGGCTATATGTGACAAGAGGTCGCTGAATATGTATGGTCAATTGACTGGGGCCCAATCGTGTAACTTGATTGGTCGCATGGCCATGCCGGGGAAGCGGTACAGCCTGGCGGGGACAAGATAGAAGATTTCTCCAGGATGGGCTCGCGGGGCAAAGTCCAGGTCGCGCGTCTTTGGCGGAGCGTACCGTTGTACTAGTCTCTTTAGGGTAAAGACTGCCAGGCGCTGACTTTCTCAGAAGTTACGGGTGTGCAACATGGGTGTGGGCAGAAGAAACGATTGAATTGCCCTGCTTCCCCGGTCTATGTAAGAGAGCGACGAATGTCGGTCTCTTATACCTATGTTCAATCTGCCGATATCATAGGCAACAGCCTGCTGCCTGCTGCTAGTTGTGGTCGTTCACTCTCATCGTGATCTTTGCCTCAATTCTATCCTCATTCCAACAGACTTTACTGAATCTACGGACNACAGCCTGCTGCCTGCTGCTAGTTGTGGTCGTTCACTCTCATCGTGATCTTTGCCTCAATTCTATCCTCATTCCAACAGACTTTACTGAATCTACGGACCAGCCTGGCCTCGAGCGATGATTTGGACATTGCCACCAGCTGCAATGGCATGGCGCTAGTAATAGTTACAATCTTTGCTCTACTGTATGTAGTAAGCACTGAAAACCATCCATTCTTTCATGAGGCCTGCCAACAAGGATCAGGTGCGCCATTGAGTGAAAATTACCGGTTTGGACTCACCGTCAATTTCCGACGCTGTTCTCAAGACCTAAATTACGACCCGAACGACAGTCAAGTTGTGTCGCCATTGAGAGGCTGAAGAAGCGGCAGTGCTAATTGGTCTCAGGAAGCCGCAGGCCACCCAGCCAGATGCAACCCATCCATTTTTAGCGGCAAGCATGGCCGAGAGTGTCAAGGAACACTGTACCAGTGCGAACATGCCCTCTCAGCTTAACCGGCAAGGGGTGACCCTGGACTAGGCAACGCGATGCCATGCTCCTGCCCTGCTAACAGGCCGGGGATATACTCGGTACCCCGTGCCCCTGCTCCGGCTGGCAAGATCAAGCCATGGGAAAATTGAGGCCAGCCTGATCCTAGGCGGGCATGCCCATTCGTGTCCTTGCATCTGCACTACCAGCCGCTTGCAGGCAGAGCCTTTGCGGCAAGAACTGCAGTCACAACTAAGGATGAAGGCGGTGGCGCCGTCAATACCCGGAGTGCTGGGGGCCAATTCACATTGTCCAAGGACCACTGTCACCCCTCAAAACCATCCTCTTACTAGAGGATGCTTTCGGCGTATAGGGAGCGAATCGGGAATGTCTCGGGTCCACGGTCTGAATGAGAACCAGGGCAGCGTTGAAAGGATCTGGTGAGGAGCTGCAACAACACCACCAACGGCACGATGTGGAAACCAAAGGCCCACAGGAGTTGGATAGCTCTCCGCTGATGCCTGCCCGTCCCGGAATTGTCAGATCTCTCACTTTGGCACGACCTATCAGATTCACGTAGACTGTCCATCAGCGTTGGATTGTTTCGAGCCCTTGGGCGCTAGTGGCTGTACGTTCTTCACATCGTACCATCACATTCTCACGGCGAACCCGAGCATAAATTAGTCCATTTCCCGCTTTCACGGTTCTCGCATTGCAACATCTTGAAATTTCATGATAGGATTGATCAAAGCCCCAGCAATCAGTTAAGATTCTAGCGACCACTTTCTGCCCCGAATACATCACAACCACTTCGATGACTGGTGGAATTTTCGATTATTGGTGGTGGGTTTGCGTAAGTTCACCGGTCATGCTTACGAAAGATTTCTCAAAATACCTTAGGGATGCGGTACGTGGCGGGAGATGAGGAAAGACAAATGTAACCGTTGCAAGTCAAAGATGGAGGAACATAACACACTTCGCACTGCATGCGTGCATTACAGAGGATGGGGATGGTATTACCACAGTGCTAAGGAAAAAGTTAACGGGAAGTGGGTGGCAGTGAATATCAAGGATGGCGAGATTCAATGGGACAGTAAACAAAACCGGGATGATCAGGAGTGCGACGAAACTACTCCTCTACTGTCAGGATAGGAATCGAGGGGTGTAAGGCTCAGATAGATCATGAGACCTGTTCAAGATGAGGTGTACTTTTCCTTGGAGTCAAGTGAAACCCCGCAAACTCTCATGATGAAGTTATGCACCGCTCTCAATGCGTCCATGGGCCTTCTTACACTCCGTAGTCAACGGCCAAAGGGACTTAGTCTTCTTGATATCACCCTCACGAATGACTTCCCACTAGCTACCTCCTGGACACGTACCCTTCCGAGATATGTTAACTAGGCGATTGATCGCCAGGATCGGCAAATGGCTGCCCAGAGAAGACAGATCCGCAAACAGGACGAACAAATGATGAGGTCAGGAAAAGTTGCCTCGTGTTAGCTCGACGTGGCCCCATGGGGATTAGGTGCGGCTGAAACCCCGCCATGTCCAACAGAGTGAAACACGCACTCGCGCTGCATGTTGCCTAGAAAGTTGGCGCCAACAGCAGACAGCTTTGTTAGGCTGAATGTTCCGTTGTCCTGGTGGGAATTGCCACGTACTGTTGGCCTAAGATAGGACTGTAGGAAACCGACAGGTTTGACCTGATAACACGATTGCTGGTGAGAAATGCGTGTACCGCGGGGACGACCCGGTCCTCCTCAATATCGGCCGTGGTTATTTAGAAGACGATGTTCATCGACACCAGCAGTTGCAGACGAAAGCAGGCGACATTGGTGCGTTTTCATGCTGGGTTCGTTTGAAAGGTGGTTTAGATGGCCATCAACGTCCCTGTACGCAGCCTCGACGGCGCTGTTAACGGCATAAACGCTTTGGTGAGCCTCCTTTCAACCCCCCGTTGTGCAGCCAACCCTGCCGGCCCTGCGTCGGCCGCCTCACACCGCTCAACAATGGGGTGCACAGGGGACCTTGTCGTTGCACAGCTCTCTCGGCCGTGACACGCCGGTCGGTTACAGGGGCAAGACTTCTTGGACAAGCCGTCATCTGCGGTGTGCCATATCCTAGCCAATGTCGGTGCCGCGTTGCGTATGGGACTGGAGGCGAGCGGCTCTATGTTTTGACGGAACTTCTCAGCCTTATCGTGAAGAAGCTTCTCTAGGAAGTGCTGAGTGCTGTTGTCTTGTCTCGCCTTTCGACTCCTACGTCAATATCCACTCTCCCGTTCGCCCTCATGTGATAGCTGGGCCGGATCACGGTGGATCGGGCCTGTAGCAGTTCGTGACCACTCGTAGTCACTAGAAAACGGCAACTTGGGCATTGGCCAATGGTAACGTCGGGTGCAATCCCGTTTTGAGGCCCGACATCGTTTACTTAAACGACTGGGCCCACCACTGACTCATGTAATTGTGGCGCCACTGCACGAGGCAATATCTGCGCTTCCTACGTTGGCGACCATGCGAACCAGATTGCCACCTAATGCCCTGCGTATGCCACTAATGAGGCTCCGCTGCGGAACTGACATTTGAAGTGTCTCGACAGACATGAGTGGGTGTAGCAGCATTACCAGATCGAGGCCAAAGACGACGGAAAGAAAACGAAGAGTGCGTGAACCTAATGCCATAGTCAAGGCCCTTTCATAATATAATTAGCTGATAAATCACCTTGCCCGGCCCGTATTGTGGATTCCGAGGAGGAAGCACGCGTGAGCACTATTCAGCGCCGCACATCTAAAAATGTCCTTTAGATCAGCATCTCGAATTTGTTACTGCGTGAATTATGGCTTCTGATGAAGCGTATCAAGATTCTTCTCGAGGACCCAGGGTCCCAGACGCTCGAACTTGGTCTTGGGCTGAGCGAAGCATGGTCAGCACGCCACCCGATTCTGGTCTCGTTCCCTCGTGAAATGTCTTTGCCAATCGGCCTTCCCGGACTCGGAGCTTGTTTTCTTCTGGCGGTCCCGTTAATACCGCCTGGGTCTGGCTGAACGGTGACGCAGACCCTTGTATTCTGGGTTGAACATCGAATCCCTGCTTTTGGCCTGCCTTAAACTGAATAACATGCAGCCACTTGACCGGGCTTCATTTTCAAGGAGCAGTCAAATATACAGTACGTAAGTTAATGGGGCCTGGCGCAAGGTAGCCTGTGTACGGAGGGTACATAGCCGCTGATCGATGCCACCCAGCGGTCGGCCTTGTCTCGGCCTGGAACTGCTCCCAAGTACGTACCATTCTTTAGCAGCTGGTTCAAGTATATAATGCTGTACTGGTTGCTTCTACTGTTAGGAAACTAGCAAGCCACCTACTCCGATTTCAATCACGATTTCTTTCTCTTTAGAAACAGCGCAACCGCCTCGATGAGACGCAAGATTCTGAATGTTGGGTTTTGGGTTTGTGTAAGTTTACTGATCGTACAGGGGAGTACGTTTCTCAACGTCATAGGAATGCCCGGATTGGCACGGTGAAGATCAAGAGAAATGCAACAAGTGCAAAGCCAAACAGCTTGAAGGCGGATTAACCCGCCGTGGAACCTGGGAGATACCGAAAGGTAGCCGTCATTATATGTGGAGGGATGCCCAGGAAAAGATTGACGGGGTGTGGGTGGCCGTGTATATCGAGGGAAATAATCCAAAGTGGAAAGGGTGTTAGGAAGACTGCGATTGATAGTGTTGAGAAAGCCAGAAAGTCATATGCTCTCCAAGGTATTATGGGTAGTTTTTGAGGCACTGTATGTGGTCGGTCTATCCCTCTTTCGGTTCTTCTTCTTCCATCCACGTTCCTCGGGGGGGGGGGTTCGGTTTCGCTCTCGCCATCACCGTCAGCGCCAGCGTGACGGGCCTTTTCAGTGGACCGCCCATCGCCTTCCTCTTGTTCTACTTGCTTGCTGCCCCTGTTGGGCAGGTTGCTTCCGCAATAACAAAGAATACAATTTCTTTTACACATCGTTGACATCATTACCCGGCGTCGATTCGTGCCAAAGAGGCGGCGTCAAGGATACCAGCCACGGCCGTCCTACCCCCTCCCTGACCTTGTCGGCCTCTCGTCCCCAGTGTTGTTGTCTCTCTCAAGATCCAGTGGCCTGCGCTGCCGCCGAGAGGTTGGTGGACCACACCTAGCAGCCTTGCTTGGGACTGTCACAGATGTTAGCCTGTGGTGCCGGGAGCGACATCTTGGATGCATCTCGCGTGCCAGCCGACAGGGCAGCGACCAACTCGGGAGAGTTCAAACAAGACAACCCCTGGTTGGAGCGGCCGTGCACCTGCACAGCCGTGATCCAGTATCCCAGTCCCGGCCGAGACCTGCTAGCGGCTGAATACAGGGGTACGCTAAACGGTTGTCACTAATCTGAGGCGATAACAACCGAGGGGTGGGGTCATACGGTGCGGCAGTCAATAAGATTTACGCAGTCAGGCAGCAGCACTGCCAAGCGTATCCTTCTTTGACTCGCGATGTTGACTGCCCTGTTGTGTTCTGCTCGGAACCTAACGGCGCTTCCTGGAGTCATCCTTGTCCGTCTTACCTCCCGGATTAATTTGTGTTGCTTCCATGCGATGACACTGTTGTATCACAACCTAATAAGGCAGTGCGCACGCGATTGATGCAAGCTCGGGTTCACAACGACCCCCTCCGCCTCTACAGCCTCCTTCTTCCTAAGGCAAGAGGGTCGCTTCCCCTCCCGACCACACTCTTCTCGGCGCTTATGCCGCCAGAGTCCCCACTTGTGCCGAGACGCAAGTTCGAGAATATTCAGTCGGATTTAGGCGCAGAATGTTGACGAATCAGACGGAGTCGAAAATAATATGGGGTGGTGATATCTATCATGGGGGCGGGATTTCTCGACATCCTACGGCGAAAACCTGGGCAGTCATCAGAGTGGAGATTGCAGATGACACCCCGCCGACGTGCAGTTGGTAGTGCAGATGTAAGGAGCCAAGAATGGGTGAGTGATAGCCTCAAATTAAGCTGGAGTTCAGATTTTGCAAGGTTCCGTCACAGCCATCACACCCGAGCTACTGCGGTAGGGCAGCTTTAGCTGCATCTTAGACCAGGGTTATCTTGCTCGCCCGGGTCGCTGTTGCCTTCTGAGGCATGCAAGCGCCAAAACGGGTTGGACATGGACTCCGGCTGTGTGCTCTACGGCTCCGCGGTGAGGCCCCCTGGAGCTATGGCTTGCTCGACGCCCGACGACGACCTGGGCTTGTCCATCGTGCGATGTCGTTATCCGACAACAGAGGGAAATGCTAGGAATTGGCGGTGAATGCCCAACCTTTGGGAGGATCACGCCAGAATAACGGATCCGAGTAGGATCACACAACCCCAACAGACAAGAGTATCAAGACGCGTACAGGAGGCAAACTTAATAGCTGTCCAGAGTAATGGGTCTGGCTATATAAAGCGGCGCTCATCCCCACAGCATCTCGACATGCACATTGACAGATTGGCAAAAAGTCGTGCGCCGCTCTCTCATCATTCTTCGTCATGACAATTTCTCAGCGAGGGCAGCCTAACGCGGACAAGCCCTCCCAGGCTGCCGAGGCTGGCATTTCCGGAATTACGTGCCGATTCGGCGGACAGTGGAACAATTGCTACGTAGTTGGAGGTGGGAAGCAGATCAACGGCCATAGTATTTTTGCCCAGGAACAGCCTCGCGGCCAAATCAAAGTGGAGGATCTCGTCGTGGTTGCCGGTCTTGAGCATTTAACCGTCGGGTCCAGGGAGTTGCCCGATGTCCAGACGGTAAGCGAATCCTCGCCCTGTCAGATCGCCGCTTCCCTAACAACCAGCCAGGCCATGAAAGAGCAGAGCTCCCGTGTATACCAGATTTCGTCGGGTGGTACCATGTTGTTTCATGGAAAGACTATGTCTGGCGAGTTCTTCACCAGCACGAAACAGTCCACCCAGATCAATGGCATCAAAATATCCATGGAGCGAGATGCTTCAGGCGAGCTCACAAGGGCGAATAAAAAGACCGGCGGATACTTGCTTGCGAGCCAGGGTTGGAAGGATATCTTCCCCCCAACCGGCGTCATTGTCGCCACTCGTGGGGATAGATTAGGAGTTTATGGACGAAACGACCCACGTCTTCAAGCTGTTAGTGATGTCCCAAGATGCGGAGACCGCATGCTCACTCTCTTTAGGTCGACGGGAATACTGAACTTGTCCATCTCTATGAACCGACAGACTATGTCCACCTTCTATGGCCCACTGAAAACACCGGATGGTAACCTTTCATGTCTGGATGGCTGTGTGTAGTAGGTTGATAGGTAGTTGCGAGGGTAGTTATAGTGCTCGTGGATGGTTTATTTCCGACTCGCCACAATCCTGTTCATACGAACTTGCAATCAATCATAGTCAACATGTCATTGTTTGTCCTAGTTTTCAGTCTGGTTCAAAGCCGCAGCCATTTGTGAGGGACCCCTCTGCAGAAGATGCGAAATGTGAAAGAGATCATTGCAATCTTAGGCTAGACTGGTGGCCGGTAAAGCTCATCTGTCACTATTCATTCTTGGACGACGAGATGAAGAGGGAAGCAAAGGCGAATGATCACGGCAGAGCTAGAGACTGGGCCTGTGCTTGTCAAGAGAGCCTAAGCCAGAGATATGGCTCGGCTGGGCGGAAGAAGCCACCGGAGAAAGCATCCTGAAGCAGGCACGAAGAGGTCATCGTGACAGTGATCCGTACAGTGTCTCTACGACACCAAATATCAACAACCGATGCGAGCTGGATCTACTAATATTAAATATAAGAGAGCCATCATCCCCAATCTAGCTGGCTACAGCAGACGGTACGCAAATATGTGATTGCTCCGTGGTCCGGCCCGGCGGGCGAGATTCCGTCCCAGGCCACAGAAGTCGCCGGAGGGGCGGGTAAGATCACTGGGAAAGCAACGACAGTCATCGCCCAGGCCACGAGAGCTGCAGGGGACGTCAAGACGGGCAAGCGCCGTTGTGGCGGCCGGGACGTTCGTCAGCGACTCAGCGGCGCCATCCTCAAAGCTTTCAGCGTAGGCATCAAGTCCGGATGCGTAGAATATAGTAGCGGACACTCCGCCTGCGTTGAGCTCCCGCTGGAGTCCTCGGTAGGCATATCGGTGCTTGATCATCAGCTCTTAGCTCCTAACGCTACTAGCTTGGGAGTCATCCATCGCCCAGGTCCCTACGGCCATTTACCCATTGGTCTAAGACATCAAAGGGTTAGGCCGATATTTTACTCACCTATTCCAGTCCCAAGATCAAGGACTTCCTACATAGTACTATCAGTTAGGGCATCGCATCGAGGAGCTTATAGTGAATACCTATGCTTTTTTCATGTCAAGAGAGGCCATAAGTAGTTTCCCTTCAAATATGCGGAGAAAGGGTTATGAACAAGACATCTAACCTTCACGAGGACCAAGTAGAAGAGCGATGACTGGACCAAAGAGAATAGGGCGAGATCTACAAGAGCTTGGCGAGACCAAGGTAAGAACCAGAGTTATGTGTGTATTTTTAGCTTCAGAGCCTGTGAGCATGGCGTACCGGGCGTAATAGACTTGTATGTGTGTGTGTGTACAGTAGGTTATCCAGTTGGCACGCTCGGTAGTTTCAGAACATGCTTCTTGTACCATAGCCAGTACACATCCTTTGACCATCTCCTCAATCGATGCAGGCCAGCCATGACCTGGAACACACCAACAGTCGTCAATGTAGTACCAAATTGATAGCTGGACCAAAGAATCTGTCGCGCCAATGTCAGCATATCTTACCCGTACGGGACCGCCTGGATGAACCTTACGCACCGTCTCGTCATTTCTCCGTGTCGTTGCAACCAACTTCCATTCGTGCCCCTGCACTATGATGCCGGGAAGAAAGGTCAGCTCATGAATGGCATCCCCTGCCTGGCTTTCCAAAAACGTCCACTGCGCAGCGTGCCATGCCGCCATCTGGACATCGGCCCTCCTCAAGTCTCCACCGTATCTCTTAGTCTCGATGCTCAGACTGAGGGGGTGACGACACAACGGGCCAAATGCTGTATGATTCACAGATCCATCCAAGGACCTGTGAAGCTGTTTAATCGCTTCGTCCACGCTACTATCGCCATCAAGGGTGGGATTGATATATAGAGCGTAATCTACTTTTGTCGGGGGAATTGGAAACTTGTGGAAGCGTGTGATAACCGATGCATTCATACTAGCGACAGAGTTAGCATTGGCAAGAGAGGGCTGAGCTAATCAGACGAACGCACCATGGAGAGAAGTCAATAAGACCCTTGTGTGGCCACTGATTGCCGCGAAGAACGATATGAAATATAGGCGTATGGACCAAATGATTCCACCCTGTCTCATCGTATTGTTGCTCGTGACATTGGCGTGCACAAATCACAAGATTCGTGACGGTCGATAGGAGATGAGCTCCTGACATTGGGTCACTAGGTACCGGATCAAAATCGCTACACGATGTGTAGGCGTATGGGCGAAGCCATTGCAAGCCCTTATCGGTTTGTGATGGCTTCTCGATTTCAGCCTGGAACCAGTTAGCAGGATTACCGGATGGCACTTCAAGTTCATCAACCGGGTCCAACAGTGGTAACAACCTTGAGAGATTCTGGAATAATGCCGTATACTTCTCCAATATCCTTCATGTCTCGCAGCAGATGCATCAACTCGGCCGGGAGGTCATGTTGATTTGGATCCAATGATTTGGAGCCGAGATTGTGATTATCCACGCCGGCGATGGGAAAAGTCTTAATTGGAGACGAGCGGCCAGAGCGTTGGCTGTTGTCACTTTGCGAGGATAGGTTGGAACGTCTTTGAAGATCGAACTGGCAGTGGAAGGCACCTTATTCGGCCGCGGCGTCTCATCGTCGTCAGCCGTTTGGTCAATCGATTTACGTTTCTGTGGCGTCTCTGGTCCCATTCTCGGGGTGGGATGTCTGTAATGTTGTCGCTTCTGTTCTGGATCTGAGATGGCAGCCGATCGCTCGGGTGAGAGTAGCTGAATGCTTGCCCCCTCTACCTTCCGCTTCTTTGCTGGTCTGCCGGCCTGAACTGATGAATTTGGTGGCTGAGGAATTTGGTCGAGCCACCTTTCGACAAATTCATTAAGTTTATTTCCCATTCGTGGTAGTAATTGCGGCGGTTGCGGGCGTCTTCCTACTTCCTGACGCTGTTGATGGGTGGGGAGGAACCTTCCCGGGGACGGCTTAAAGATCTTCCGTCCCGCTCACGTGCCCCGTTGCCACCGATTTAGAATGATGTTTAGTGAAGTGGGGCCACGGATTTGTTAGGCCTGGAATTGGCACAGAACCCCTCTTAATAGTCACTCCCTGTTTGTTCGGTCACG
>JAVIXY010000271.1:0-39733 GCA_033030565.1 Fusarium nematophilum
CCACGAGGCTTTTTGAGTTTCGTGAGTCGTTACGGTACTTCGACTGGTCTCTTATTAGCCTCATCAACCACAAGCCAAACCGTGTACAGACAGGGGGAAGTCTGGGCGCCGTGACCGATAAGGACGCCACCCTCACATCAACGGGCATCGAAATGCGAGCGTCATCATTCCAATGCGTTGGCAAAAGGCAGTCAGTTCTGGTCCTAAGTGGATCGGAGGGGTTGAAGCGAGGGTCCCTTTCTGGTCTGCCGTCCAAGATAATCCTCGCCCCGGGGAAGAAGTTTGTGGACACTCTGATTTTGGATCTGGAAGATGATAAATGTGAGTGTTGAATAGCCTTCTCGATAGGGCATACAATTCTGATGATGAGAGCAGGGATCATAGACGGCGACTCTGGGTCGTGGGTGGTCAACGAACAGACCTTGGAGGTCTATGGTTACGTTGTAGCTACTGACGCCTTTGGCGGAGGATATGTTGTTCCACTTCCCGATGCTCTCCAGGATATCCGACATGTCCTCGCATCCAAGTCCGTCAATCTGGCCACCATGGCAGATCTAGCCAACGGCAATGCTTTTGCTGGGGCTAAGATCCCAAGTGGTGTTATGGATACACCTTCAGGCGATTCAGGCTACTACACGGCTGGATTTTAAGTTCCCTTCAATGTTTGGTTTAAACAGGCAACTGTGTTGACTTCGGGCATTAACGACAATAATAAGGGGGCCGGGAAAAATCCATGTTCTTTTTCATCGTGGAAGCAGCCTGCCCTTGAGGGAGCAGCAAGCACTTAGTCCAAGTTTGGTTTAAACTAAAGACGATAGAAGAATATATGTACTCGCCCGGGTGTATGGGATAAGAGAAACTTTACCTTAATAGAGAAATTCCCACTGTTTAATGTCCATAACTCTTACACCCTGGGCCCGTCGAGAAGGAATAGCAGGCTGATGACCAAAGCATCAGAGGCGGGACAATTAACGCGGCCACTTCTTGATCAAACTTCAATTAATGATTAAGCGCATTAGAAAATAAGGTCTTCCCCCAAATGGATAATCAGGCTATCAAAGAGGCAGCAGTCCCTCTCCCCAGCCTCCTCAAAATAATTCACGGTCCTCGACGCCCTTGACCACCCCCACCGACCACTGCAGCCTAAAACTTTTAAACATGCATGCAGGCATATAGCGAACAGCCTATCAGCCCGCTCGCAACCAAGACCTAACCAACACGCCAAGCAAAAGCCTCCATATCCGAACCAACACACTCAGGCATCTATAAAGCCAACATGTGGTTCTCTCAAATTTCCATCCCTCATCCTCTTCACAATAACTCCTGAACCCAAACATAGAACAACTCAGAAGCCGTCGGCAGTCACAATGTCCGACTTCCAACTCCCGGGTTGGTTCCTCTCCAACAATACCATCCTACCTGCAGATCTGGAAAAGATGCACCTCGACATAGAGGTGGCACAGGATACCGGAGACGACAAGGACACCCCGTATCAAGTCCCGGGAGACAAGTTCTCCGAGATCCGCGATACCATCGCCGCAGCCCTCACCCGCAACTCGCACGGCATCTTAGACCCATCTCACTTAAGCGTCGTCATCGAGACATCCTTCCGCCAAAGAACAGACTTCCCAGACAGCCTCGTCAAGCTCATAGCCAAGGACACCAAGGTCCCCCTCATCTCGTTCGGTCTAGAAGACCTCAAAGACCTAGGTGAAGCATTCCACGCGCAAGCCTCCTCATCGTCAGACGACAGCGTCAACACGGAGAAGCTGGCAGAACACTACTTTGCCTGCGCATCCAAGGCCAACGCCTCAGAAGAGGCCTGGCAGCGATGCGAAAAGGCACTATCCGCTATCCTCTCCGCCATGCCCAATGCCGACCCCGTCATCGTCCACCTGCGCGAAGCACCCCAGATGATGGCCATCAAGAACGGCTACCGGTTCGTCGCCCGCCTGCGCAACTTCCTCGAGCAGCGGCGCAAAGAAGGCCAGAGCCTCGTCCTCGTCGCCACGGTCCCCTATGACAGATGGGACGCCGCCTGGGAGAGGTTCTTCCCTGAGATTGGCGTCAAGGATTTCGCGAGGCTCGCCGCAGATCCACTAGACGTGAAGCGCTTTCCCGACGTCCTGGATGCAGAGTCCGTCGCCGCGCTGAACATGAGACGTCTGAAGTGCTGCCTCAGAGGGAGAATACCTCACATGTTCGCCCCGGAGGCTCTGCGCCCAGACATGGAATGGAGGCAGATGATGGACTGCGAGAGCTGTGCGTGCCTTGGGGAGCGTGCATGGTCCTCGGATGATATCCAACGTGCTGTTGTGCAGATAACGGGGCGGTCTTGGGGCATGTCAAAGCTGGATATGGGGGATGTCATGCACGTGCTGTCGAGACTGGAGCTGCATTGCCATGATCAGCCTGTTGAAGAGGAGGTGGCGGTGTGTCCACCTACACCTGTGTTATCAGTATCGCCAAGAGAGCCAACCTGGGAGGACAGGATGGCCTACATCCGCTCCTACTGCAACTCCAGAGAGCTAGCCCTGTTTGACTCTGTAGTCGATCCAGGTAAGTAGAGCATCCACCTCTCCCAGAGCACCGCTGATCCACCAGCCAAAATCCAATCCACCTACGACGACGTCATCATCGACGAGGACCTTAAAGAGACAGTCCTCCACCTCGTCTCGTCCTCCTACCTCCTCCCCTCTACATCCAGCTCCCTCCTCCGCCAAGCCCGCATAAAGGGCATCCTCCTCTACGGGCCCCCCGGAACAGGAAAGACGCACCTCGCCCGCTCCATCGCCAAGGAGTCCGGAGCGGCCATGCTGTCAATCGACTGCGCAACCCTAGTATCAAAGTATGTTGGCCAGACCGAGAGCAACATCAAGGCAGCGTTCACCCTGGCCTCCAGGCTGTTCCCCTGCGTGCTCTTCATCGACGAGGTGGACTCTCTGTTCTACAGCCGGGAATCAGCCAGGAGGTCCTGGGAGAGGAGCACGGTGACGCAGTTCCTCTCCGAGATGGACGGGCTGGTGGAGAATGACAGGGCGCCGTGCGTCATCGCTGCCACCAACTGCCCCAGGGCTCTCGACAAGGCTTTCCTGCGCCGGCTGCCGCAAAAGATTCCCGTCGGGTTGCCGGATTTGGAAGCGCGGTCCAAGATCCTGGGCTTGTTCTTGAAGAGTGAAGATATAGATCCGCTGGTGAGCATCGACTCCTTGGCTCGGCAGACGGAGGGCTATTCGGGGTCTGACCTGCGGAGCGTGTGCGCCGAGGCAGCTCTCATCTGGGCCATTGAGCAGAGCAAGGGGATGAGGGGGGAGGGCTCTCAGGGGGAAGACACTCAGCAAGAGATGCGGTTGGGGTTGATGCACTTTGCCAAGGCGCTTTTGAGGATCCGGCCGAGTGTCTCGAAGGGGGATCTGGTGGAGCTGGAGAGGTTTGCTCAGAGGTTCAACCCAGGTTCGGTTGATAGTTCGTGATGATATTAGATGCTATCAAAATATGCCCAGTTTGCAAATCACAACGTCTGGGTGTGATAACTCGCCCAGATATATGCCATCCCGAGGCGACAGTGACCGACCTGATAAAGATCCTCTTATTCAGCTTCATATATATTAAAGCTTTAATGCTAATGTATACCTTTCAGGACTGCCCAGCGATCTCCTAAGCACCTATCCTCGTCGACATCCCATTACCCACCCCCAATCTCCTAATCCTCACCGACCAACTCCATCCCCTCAAAAAGATCAATCCAGTCCTCCAATCTTTCCTTTACAAACGTGTCCAGGTCCCAAGGCTCAGTCGAGACAGCGTCCATGTCTCCATCCCAGACATACATGTCCCCCTCAACCGTGCTCCCATCCTCAAGCTCGATCGAGACAGCCGTAGCCTTGTATGCTTCGCCCTCAAAATCATCCAGCTTCTTGCGCTGGGAAGTCGTGTCCAGGACGAGCAGGTATCCGTCGACCGAGGAGCCAGCGCGCTCGACAACGGTGAGATAGTCGCGGTGGTGGAGGGCATATCGCGCGTAGCCGTGGACCTTGGCTGGACGGGCGAGACGCGCAACGGCGCTGGTATTTGATGCGTCGCCGGTGAGGGACCAGGCCAGTAGAGGGAGGGCTCGCAGGGTGCCGTAGACGAAGAGAGGTCGTGGTGCCGACTGGGCCATCTCCAGAATGGAATGGTTTTGTTTCCGATGTTTTAGCAGGGCAAGATCGGGTTCTGACCTTGGAGCAAATTACAATGAATTGTTTGTGATTAAGACACGCTTTCAGCAGAGTTGCACAAGCAAGTCGAGTTAGTTATGGACCAGTCTGGAGGTGAGAAATTACTGGCTTGAGCAGAAACTCATGACAGACACACCACACAAGGTTTGCTGCTACATGCTTCCTTGCAGGCACATGGCAGTCAAAATGCAGTTGCCAACTCAAGGTCGAGCAACAAATCTTTGTTTGCGGGCGGATAACCAGGTACCCTACGGCTTAGACCTAGTACCCCTGGCATCTACCCCTGGCCAATCATGTTGCGGGAAGAAACATTGCAACTTGGCCAAGAACCCCACCAATTTCCGTCCCTTGAATGGTTGGTTCAACTGCAGCGGCATGAAGGCCTTCCCCCCAGAGGCCAATGGAACGCCCATGCACCGGGAATGGCGGAAAACGAAGACGGGAAGAGGACGGTCTGCATCAGACTTTTGTGTGCAGAAAGCCAGAGTTGATTAATGGAAAGGGACTAACGACAGTGGGTATCTAATTACTTCACCCGCGACAACAATGCATCTGTCCAACAACGCAAACACCCCGTCCAGGTTTTGCTCGCAGCAATGCAGGCTTAACAGTGGGCTCAGACATGGTCATGTTCTCAACAAGAAAACAAACAAGCACAAAAGGAGAAGACCAAAAAGGAAATGCAAAAGGAAAACCCTCGGTCGGGCACTGGGAAGTCTTTGTTGTAAATTTGCCCACGCCAACACAGACGTCGGGTTCTTCGATCCAGAAACAGAAAGGAGAGGAAGCCAATAGGAAAGACAACGGAAAAAGACATACAAAGGAAAAACATGAAAGCCCCGGAGCGGGTATCCGAATCAAAGAATAGCCACGCCCACTCAGTTCGACGGCCGAGTCAGGAGCACGGCCGAGTCAGGGGCGTCGGGCAGCTCTCGCATGGAGAGATGATGCATGCACCTGACCTGCCCGTTCGGGGCGCGGAATTTCCACCACCCATTGACGGGTAGAAGATGCTGGACTGAGCAGATCTTGTTGTGGTCACGATTGATGCTCATCATGGTCAAGCACCAGATCGCGAGCGAGGCCGTGAGGCTGCCGTCGCTGGCGCTGGCGCTCCCACGGGACAGCCTCCCACTCAACCTGGACGCGCCGGCCGTCGAGTGACACACGGACGACGACCACCTCCTTGTCGGTGACGATGAACCCGTATCTGCTTCCGGCCGTGAAGCAGTACGCGGCGATCTGGCCGATGGGCCGCAGGGCCGGCGCCGAGCCGCTCGAGATGTCGGTCGAGTGCCACTGGCTCGATAGGCAGGCGTGGCTGACCACAAGCTTGGTATGCGACAAGTCGTTGTATGAAAACGTCAGAGCCCAAGTCCGAATGCCGTCGCCCGGCTCGGTGGGGTAGAGAGGCTGGTCTAACTTGGCCTCGATGTCGAAGGGAAGAGGTTGAGCCATTCGGTCTTGCACGAAGGACGTCCCTATCTCGATCGGAAGGCTCAAGCGTGGGAAGAGGAACTGGGCGCCGATAGACTTGACGTCCGAAACGGTGTTGACGGTAAAACCCTCCCACGTGCGCGTCGTTGCTAAGGGCCACCTTCGTCTGCAGGATGTCGCCAAAGGCGTCGCAGAGGGTCTCCAAGTTGAAGCCCTGCCATCTGCAGACATCCGAAGCGTCCAGGATGAAGGCCGTGGTGTTTGCTCTGACCCTCCCCTGCCGAGAGTCGAGATGAGAGGAAATGGGGGGCCCAGGCCTGGTAAGTCTCCCGTACAGCGTCTCGTGCATGGGGAACACGGAGAAGCCCATAAATGAGATGTTTCCGAGGTTCATTTTTGCGGCGGTAGTCCAAGGAGGTTGCTTGCGGATTGGGTCTGTCGTCGATATCAAACCAACAAAAGGTCTGGAGTCTGAAGAGAAAGTGAGGTTGTCGGGGATTGGAAAGAGTGCGGCGACGATGAGAAAAGGTGCTGGGTGAACGTCTGAGATGGATCCAGACATGGCAGGTATTTGAGCTACGCTCTGCTGACTTCTGCAGTCTGATGATTCTGATCCATCATATTTGATGCGTAGTGAATCCAGCCGCCGCTCTTGGCGTTTGGCTGCCATGAAAGGACCAGCAGGCAATAGTGCCTGGTCCGACGTGGCCGCCCAAGGTACATTACCCCTGAGTGAGCAGGGCGTTTGATGAGGCCCACGGTTGTACACCCTGACATGGCGTAGATGCATGTTTGGCGGGAAGATGCATAATGTCCAGAAAGTGTTAGAAAAAGTTTCTTTTTAGTAGCTGATTCAAACCAACATGACTGCAGAGATCCGAAGCGTCTACCGTCCTCCATATGTCATCCTCTCCAGCCGTCCCCTTCCAGCCGTCATCCCTTCCAGCCGTCATCCCTTCCAGCCGTCATCCCGCTCATCCATTATCCCGTCTATCCATCACCCACCCTGACCTGTCTACGACCGCTTGGACAAGGAGAGAGCCTGAGAGCCCAACAGGTCCTACAGACCGTGCTCAGAAAAGCCCCTTTCACCGACGCTTGGTTCAGCTGGCACGCGGCCATCGACAAAGAGAGGGCTGTTTGATCAGCCACACTGACCAACCACCACCCAGTTACCCACAGAGCAAGCTAAAATAGTCTCACCATTGAACCGCAATGGCACTATTCTTGGCAGAGTGCTTCTGAGCCGCCCATATGCCCTGCAGGCAACCCGGGGGCTGCTCCATTCAAGGCTTCCACCGACTTGGTCAGGCAGCCACCATCCGGGAACGTGCCCGTCCGTTTCCGTGTTGTCTCTGCGCCCTTGCCAACAACAACCCTTATTGACTGGTCGCAAGCCACAGCCTGGTAGAACAGACTGTTGCGTAATCATACCAACGCTCCCAAACTCTTTGTCTGAACAAGAGCTCCAGCCCATCCCCCTTTCCTGCGCAGTCTCTGCGATAATACGCTCGCTGAGGTGTTCTCCCGGACCAGAGCCAGCAACGACGATATTGGCTCGCCTTTCCTTCACCGTCACTTGTCCATCAACACCAGCGCCCCTTGTCAACCTTGGTCCGCCTAACCAGCCACCATGCCTACCAGCAAGCCTCTCCCCGATTGTGAGGGCCCGAAGCTGGAGTGTTTCATTGAAGATCTCGAAGCCCACGACTTCAAGTTTCTGGCGTACGCCCGGGGCGGGTGCCACGGCGATGTCTTCAAAGTCCAGATAGACGGGAAAGTGTACGCTGTCAAGTTTGTGAGTACCGACACGGCCCTGGCTCCCTGGTTTTCCGTTGTTCCTCAGCTGACCATACACGACGAACCAGTTTAATAGATTCAACATGAACAGGCCGTGTGAGAGAATGGCGCCGCTTTACATACCATACGACGAAGACGAACACCCACAACACGTGTGCCGGCTCAAGAAGGAGTCTGAGCTGAAATTCCAATCCGAATCAACAAGGGAGATATTCACTCTCCATTCGGCCTCTTTCTACTGCGAGTGCCGCGCATACGGTAGGCTGAAGGAGCTGGGCCGCGAGGATCTCGCCGTCCGGGCGTACGGATACATGCGTGTGTATCTGACCGACAAGGTGGAACAGCAGTTCAAGGCGGTCATTCTAAAATCCGCCTGGCCTGGCACCAAGTCGATGGCTCAGCTCCTGGGCCACGACAACCCTGACGAACCCGCCATGGCCATCGTCAAGGACTGGCTGTCGGGCGAGGAGTGTGCCAGGGACAAGCAGATCCAGGAATCGGCCCAAGCCCCCAAGCACTTCCCACGAATGCTACGCAACCTCCGCGATCTGCACAAGTGCGGTATTGTTGTCCGCGATATCGAGAGGCAGCAATACATCGACGGTGTCCTCGCGGACTTTAGCTTTGCCTGGACGATCCCGCACGTCTGTGGCCCCGAGGGCGATATTCTCCCCCCTTGGGCATTTGCGAGCATGGCGGCAGCCGACCTATGTTTCTTCCAGGTCGCTATCATCGACGACTGGAACTACGCTTATGGCCTATTTTCTCGTGAATGGGGTCCTTTTGGAGCAAAGCCCTGCCGGCTCGTTGCGTACAGGCACCCTGCGAAATGCCAACACCTCCGGCCCCGTGTGGACAAGCAGAGGCCCTTCCTGCCGCTGATGACAACCGGCTTAGGGGAAGCGGGTTATCCAATGTACGAGTTCCCACCCTACGATCCAGCTCTCTTCGACTGGAGAGCCATCAAGAAACAGACCAAAAAGGGTGACAATGAGACTGTGACGAGCAAGAGAAAGGAGAGGGACCAAACCCATTCGAAGGAGAAGCAGGAGAACAAGCGGTCCAAGCTGCGCCGTAAGTGATTGTGCCCACCTGTCTGGGCTGTTCTTCGTTGTGTTCGTGTAACCTGCGTTATTGGCTTTTGTGGTTTGTGCATTGGATTTCAAGCCAGTTTTCTTAGTTAGGCAACATATATTTGACTTGATCTCCCGGTCGTACCTCTCATAGAGCAGAATGACCGTGATTCGCCAGTAGCTACCGGAGCCTCGGTTCCTCCAACGCGTCGCCGCGTTGATAGGTCTGGTATCTGAACTTGGGTTATCAAGGTGCCTACCAGGTGCGAGAACAGCCACCGGCAAATCAGACGGCAAGCCGGCCGACGGGACAAAGGCAATGGTGACAAGCATAGGATGCGTGTCAGCATGACCAACAACGGAAACGAAACAAGCCGGGGAAATCCCAAACCGGGGGATATTATCCGGAAAGATACGACAAAGCCAAGGGGCGGAGCCAAGATGGCCATATTCCTGTCAACTATCATCCGGATAAACTGACGTGGTTGGCTGGGCCGCATTGGCTTTGCACGGCAACACTGTAATGGTACTTGGAACCGTGACGGGGATGCGTCGGTAGGATGGGGCCCGGCGAGCCGCTGTGTTGGTATGTCTTCCACGGCGGAGGATACAGCGCTTGCCGCCCGCAGCAGCTGCAAGAGGCCACGAGCGTCTCCTGTTAGATGGATCTCGCCAACATGCTGAACCGAAAGGGACAGTAGTTACTCCGTCCGCAGTACAGTTTGATGAACAAGCAGACAGACACCAGTGTGGAGGCGAGTGAGCCAGGGTGGACCCTCATCCACAGAGGCCGTCCATCCATCCGGCCCGCCCACTTAAACCCCTGTCCCGACCGCTGGTCAGAGCTTGGATGCGGGAGAAAGGGACCTGCCAAGGGAAGGAATTGCACCTGGCAGCGCGCCGAATGAAGCCTTTGCGATCTCGGCTTGAGGATATCCGTCCTCCGTGAAGCGTGTCAACGACATGGCCGGGCGAACAAGGTTTGCGAGCGTTCGATATGCCCTACTGTCTTTGGCTACTTCTGTCGCTGCGACTGGAGATGGAGAAAGAGAAGTTCGAAAGATACAGCCTCACACGATATCTGTTCACCCTTTGTTTCAGGTTGTCATGGACGAAAATCTGAGACGCAATCAGGAAAAAATTCGGGGTCGATTCGGAGTGAGGGAGTTGGAATTGGTTCCAATTGCCGCGAGCTGCGACGGGCGAAGAGAGCACGGCGCAGCCGTTTTTACACTTCCACTGTCGCCAGCAGACTGGACTCGGTGTCATCGGGGCAAGAAGCCGAGCCATGTTGGTATGTCCTTCTTGTGTATCCGTATCAGCGTGGAGAACTTGTTCACTTCCAAGTAGCTTTGGAGCTGGCCGGGATGAATGAATAGAGTGCCGACAGAGCCATCCTGCAGCTGCAAGTTTGTTGTCGCATGGACCGGGTCCGCCCAGCGCAGCCGAAAGCTCCAGTTGCGGCGACCAGAAGTACTGGACGCAATGTGAACACCCTTGTCTTGTTGTGGGAAGCCCAAGGCTCGGTATCCCAGGCCATGCATGCCATTAAACGGGATACCTCGATCCAAAACCATGAACTGTAAAAGCCCGTAAAAGCCCATGGTCGATGCAATGGGACGCGACAAATAGCTTTTAATCTGGGGCTGCGCTGCGTCCTGCTGAGGTTAGGCAAAATGGAGCTCTATATCGACACCGGGTCACCAACGGACCGTAGTTGTTGCAGCCGAGAATCACAACCGCAACAACCTGCCCATGATTCTGAGGCTCGGCGATGGCATGACGGACGATTCGCGGTCCTTTTCCCGCGAAGACGAGAAGAAGCCGGCATACAAGGTCGTCCCCGCCCGACGCCCCAGTTCACCACAATCAAAACCGTGGCGCTGGAAAAGGGGGATGGATGCCGCTAGGAAGCGAGAGCAGTCTGTAATTTGGGTCCCCACAATATCAAGATGATTGCCAGTTGGATGCAAAGCCAGCGACAAGAAGGACGAGGCACCGACGAGTGGGAACATGACGTCTGATTGCAGCAGATTGTGCTGAAGATAATTGTCCCAGGGGGGGGTGTTCTGTCGGTAGCCCATGAGTCCAGGTGTCCGTGGCGCTCCCTGCTCTTGAATCGGAGAGCTGAACCGCGCAATTGTCTCGGTTGCACGTCGACAGACAGTTGGGCTGCATGGGACGGTGTGTGGTGCCTGAGCCATGCTCCAGAATGCCAGGAACTGGACACTTTAGGAGCGTCCCAAGCTCCAAGACCTGACGCGCATGGAGCAGCCAGAGATCCAGGGCATGCCGGGCTCAAAGGCCGTTGCAAGCATCGCAGGGCCACTGATGGCGCGAGTTGTTCGGCCGAGGCCTCGAAGCCAAGTCGAGCATGGGGATGTGGAGAGAAGGGCCAGTTGGCGATAATGCCACGGTTTAGGAAACCAGGATCCAGACGTCGGAGAGAGGCGCCTGTGGTGACGCAGTTGGCTGGCTGGCACAGGGCGACGTTCAGCTCGCTGATATCGTGTGCATCGCCCATCTCCCAGCAGCGAATCGCGCTCGGCAGCTGTGGAATTGTCACTCGCAATCACACACATCTGGCCATCCCATGTATTCGCACAGTGTTCTCATTCCCCAGCTGCACTGGCAACCCACCCGGCCTGGAGGGAAGCGTCGCGTTGCTGGCAAAAAGGCCAAGAAGAGGGATTCCCCCCCCCACACGTCGTCATTTCAGTGTCCGTCATTAGCCCGGTTATCAAATCAAAAACGGATTGGGGCGGGCGTCTGGGCGTTCAACGGACAACGGGCGGCCAGGGCCGGGGCGGACGAATGTCGTTGAGACCTCCCAAGCTTGCAGATGGTTGCGCAAGATCCAATGCGTTCTAGAAGAGGAGGACAAGGGGGGAGGCGAGGGCACAAGACAGGAGAAATCCAGCACCGCCAAAGGCAGATCGGGGCTTGGTAAAAGGGGAAGGCGCAGCCAGAAATGCATGTCTCTCGTGTACCTTCCCCGAAGTCGTAGTGTCCGGATCTCGAAGGGCCTTGCTGCGACGAGGAAGGAGCAGCGACGTACCTAGTACTCCGTACGAGCACCCTTTGATTGCCTCCTGCTTCTCCATCTCTCTCCAGCGGGAACGAGGTACATGGAGGCCGAGTACCTCCTGACTAGCACCCTCCAGGAAAAGGTCCCTCTTTTCTCACCTCCAGACCGCCCTGGAGGGAATCGCACCCACTGATCGCACCGCGCACCTGCCTACGAACGGTGCTTCGGGGCGCTGCGCCGACCGCCTGCCTCCTGCCCTCCCGAGAAGAAGCGCAGGACGGGGAGCGCGAGGTACTTGGCGGCAAGTACCTGCAGCCCTCGACAGCACCTGGCACCTGGCACCTGCCAACTGCGCGCCCCAAAGGTTGCCGGCCTGTGCCCGCTCCCCACGACGTGACTTCCTGATTTGATTGATGACTTTTGGGGCCTGGGCTGCTCCTTCTCCTTTCCCGTGGATTTTTCTCCCCCCATCACGCCTTGTCGACGACTCGGACTCGTTCACCACCATCTTGATCACCTTTCTTTTTTTTTTTCTCCCTCCCTCCCTCCTCCTCTCCTCCATCTCCCTCCTTCTCCCCTCTTCTCGTCCAATTTCCGCCTGCCTCGCAGCGGCTTTCGTCTCGACAGCGTCTTTCTGGTCCGTGGCCCTCTCGCCAGTTTCCGCGACCAAGTTTCGTACTTTTCCGCCGCCCCGAGACCCTCGCGTGGTTTATTCCCGACTCGCGCGGCCCGTGGCGATTAAAACCCCTGCGCTCTCTTCCCGACGAAGCTGCAACGGTCGACGACGAACGCATACTGCCGTCTAGGGTGAGTCGATGCATCGACGCACAGCGTCGCGAGCGATCTGTCAACGTGTTGCGACGAGGGGCGACAGGAGGGTTTGGTGGTTCTCTCGATGGAGCCGTGTCTCAGATGGCTGATGCATCGCATCCTGACGACCCGTGGCGGCAATTTCCTCCCACCACCACCGCCCCTCCAGGCGCCCTCATCGCCCGCGCTCCGTGCTGTCGCAAACCGTCCCTCGATTTTGTGCATCTCCAGAAGCTGACCCGAGACCGCCTCCATAGACCCCTTCGTTGCGAGATTTGACAACCCCCCGAGCCGACACATCCCGGTTTTTCCCACCCGACTCCGAAATCTTTCAACATGTCCTACTACGACAACCCCCAGTGGTCGGCCTCGACCCAGAACAACTGGGAACACCAGGGCTCAACGACTCCCGTTCGTGCAGGTATGCGATCATCGGCGCCGTCGACCGAGAACCTTTAATTAACCGCTCGTCTCAGGTGCCAGCGGACCCCAGCCTCAGGACGACTACGCCTTCTCGTATCAGTTCGACGGTATGTGCTTAAAGGGCCTGTCAATTTTGGGTCCATCTTGATGCACTGCGGCCCATGGCAGTTGTGCGGCTTGACGGCATGCCCAGAAGGAACAGGACCCGGCTGCGGATTCTCCCAGAAACTAACCATCCCGTAGAGGTCGACCGAGCCTATGAGAACCTTCAAAAGTCCGGCAAGGGCTACGGAATGGGTGGCCGACGTGAGTTACTTGTCCTCTGACCTCGCCCTGCCAGGAATCCCCAGGCCTTGGCCTGGCTGGGGCGTAATGAACGCCCGAACTGACCAAGCTCTCGCACGCAGATTCGCGCGGATCCCACCACACCCCTGGTCCACGCCCTCACTCGGTGAATAACTTTGACGATGCCCGCGGCCCCCAGGGACCTAACCTTCAGAACTTTTACGCCAACCAGCGCCACCAGCCCTCACGAGGCTCCAACGAGGCAGAGCAGGTCATGCAGGCTAAGAGAAGGATGGCAGCTCAGCGGGAGCGAGAGCTTCGAAACCTGCACACGGAGCAGCAATACCAGCGAAGTAGGCCACCCTCTACTGTATAGCACATTCCTACTATCGCAAAAACAAAAGAAGATGCCAAATAGAAAAAATATTGTGGTCATGGGCGGCTGAAGATGTCGTTGGCCGGATGCCGCTCATGTTTTCTTTCTTCTTCAAAACGCTTCTCCCGAACAGCACATTTGTAAACCATCCGAGTTTGTTGAGCCTGGGCTAACAGCTTTCTACGTAGCCGTCCTTTCCGAGATGACCCTGCACGGGAACAAGCACATGTCTGAGGAGGAGACGCGGGACCTGATTGCCCGTCAGCGCAGCGCCCTGTACGGCGAGGGTCCGTTTGCTGAGAAGGCCGGATACGTCGACGAGACGGGCGCCGTCCGCCCCGGCGCCCCTGGCCCCAGCGGCCCGTCGAGCATCCGCGGCCATTCTCCTCTGGCGTTTGACAACATCGGCCGCCCCCCTCCGGCCGGCGAGGCTGGCACTCCTGGCTCGACTGGGGATGCAAACGGCCCTCCTACCGAGCCGACATCTCGCCCTCAGAGCACGGCCAGCCCCCAGACCGCCGGACCGACGAACAAGGTCTTTGACAACGCTGTTGGCCCCCAGAGCCGCACCAGCACCTCGAGCCCGACCGGCGGGTCTCCCCCCCGTGACCTCGCCCCGGGCTCCAAGCCCAGCCAGTCCGGCGCCACGGTGGCTCCCATCGGAACCCGCCCCTCGGGCACACCCGCAAACTCGGGCTCTGCCAAGCGCTCGACCACCCCTCTTGCCTCCCCCGGCGGCTGGGGTCGCGGCAACGGTGTCTGGGGCCAGTCTTCCGGCCTCGGTGCTCCTGCTAGTGTTTGGGGCTAGACGACCGCAAGGCGCTTTTGGAGCTAGGGTATGGGCGTTGGAACAGTTGCATAGGGAACGGCGCTGAGGTAAAAGATGCATCGAGGTTGGTACATTTGAGTTTGGTGCTCTTTTACTGCCCCTGATTTGCGTTTGGGGGCACTCTGGCAAACGGAGGGCGGGAACGGCAAACACGACACACTACTCGGGTCTGGCTAGAGCTGGGTGGTTTGATTGAGGTCACTGGTGTTTTGAAGGAACCGGCATCGACAAAGGAGTTGTCATTTGTTTCTTTTTTCGGCTGAAGGGTCTGGACTGGTGAAACGGGGAGTTGCATTTGATCATCACACATTGGGGCGTCCAGTTAGGGATGCCGATTTTGCATCCGCGAGGAGCGACGGGACAAGAAACTGGTACGGGATGGAAGGGAGAACGAACGCCCCGGCGGACTTGGAAGGGGGCTCGTCATCGGGGGGGGGGGGGCAAACAACGGATACCCAAACGGAGCGGAGCTTTGAGGCGTTTTACGCTGTTTACCAAACGACAAGCTGCGGATTCGTCACGGCCTGTGTGCAAGCATCACCAGAACGGCGCGTTTGGAGTCCCTTTGACGATGAGGGTATTTTTTGATTTGTCGGCGCGTACAACCACGGTTCATCGGATTGGGAAAGGGTTATTATACGGGACGGAACGCCAAATCCTCTACTCCGGCAAAACGAAAAGCATTAACAAGCGTGATATATATACGGGCAGCAAAAAAAAAACACGACAACAAAAAACGACAAAAAAAAAGAGAAGAGAGTCTATGAAAAGGGGCATTTTCCCGGGGTTCAAGGTGGAATATAAGGATTGGGTCTTGATTTCTTCTTCGCGTCTCTCGTTTTGATTCATTTTTTTTTATGGGCTGGGTTCGGGTTCGGGGTCGGGGGGTCTCTGGGGAACGGTTTCTATAAGGGTTGTCTTGATGCGGGAAGGGAGAAATTGTTTGTTGGCTTTTGCGATGATGGGTTCCGGATGACGAACACCAGGGGCGACGGTAATTGTTGGGGGTCGGGCTTGGGACCGGTTCGGAAGATAATAAGACTTGTTGCGGAATGTTGCTGTGAAGTTCTGACGGCTTTGTGCTACGTCGGGAAGATGCTTCTCGAGGGATTCGGATGAGACATGAGGTCCGACATGTGAGGTCATCACGGATGAACTGCATCCACCGGAGCAGTCGGCAGTAGACTTTGACTTGAGGTCTCTTCTCTACTCATCAAAAGATCCGTCAACCTTATCACCACGGCCTGCCCGCGACCGCAAGGCACACACCCATGACGCCAACCTCCGACAGTGCATGTGTGCGTCATCGGATGCTCCCGTCGCTTTCGGCCGCACCAACCCCCACCATCTGCCGTGCCCGCCGGGAAGAATGCCGCTCCCGGAATCCCGTGTGGAGAAGACACCGAGGGACGGGGCAATATATAGATGAGGGGAGACAGCCGGTGGTTATACTCTTGTGCGACATTCATTACTCTCTACGCAAGTCACGATGCCCCAATTCGACCAGTCCAAAGCCTACGTCGAGCAGGAAGACACCGTCTTCTTCGACGACGGCCGCGAGATCGAGCTCCTGCACTACATCTACGGCCGGTCCGACATTGACCTGCTGCGCGGCTCGCCGACGCGCATCCTCCACGCGATAGACGAGTTTGCCCGCACGAAAAAGTACCTCATGAACGTGGGCGAGGACAAGGGCAAGATCGTAACGGACCTGATTGCCGAAGTGAAGCCCATGGTCATGGTAGGAAATTGATCCTTTCTTGCATTAGAAACGCGGCTAAGCTTCAACAGGTCGAACTAGGCGGCTACGTAGGCTATTCAACCATTCTCTTCGCCGACGCAGTCCGCTCCGTAGGCGGACAATACTACTCCCTCGAGCGCAACCCCGAGTTCGCCGCAGTAATCACCTCGCTCATCGACCTAGCAGGCCTGCGGTCCGTCGCCACCGTCGTCGTCGGACCCAGCGACCGGTCCCTCGCGAGGCTTCACTCTGACGGCACGCTCTCCAAGATCGACCTCTTGTTTCTGGACCACTACAAGCCCGCGTACGTGACGGACCTGAAGCTGTGCGAGAGGCTGGGGCTCGTCGAGCCGGGGAGCGTCGTCGCGGCGGACAATGTCGTCAAGCCGGGGAATCCGCCGTACCTAGCTTACGTGCGGAGCAGCGTGGCGGAGAAGAGGGAGGCTGCGAAGAAGGAGGGCAGAGTAGATGGGTTCTCGGACAGAACTGCGAGGCAGTATGAACGGAGGGAGGGGGAGGAGAAGCTACATGAGGGGGAGGGAGATCCGAATCTAGTGTATGAGAGTAGGCTTGTGGAGAGCTTTGAACCGACGGGCATTCCAGTGAGTTTTACTGCCGAGGAGGATGATTGTTGCTGACCAAGATAGGACGCTGTTGAGATTACACGATGCACAGGTCGAGAGCCTTGAGAATCACCAGCCCGTCAGGCGAATTTGCACCTCGCATTTCAACCAATCAGAGCCACGCCCGGTTAGCTCAATCGGTAGAGCGTGAGACTCTTAGAGTACGCGATCTCAAGGTTGCGGGTTCGACCCCCGCATCGGGCTGTTCCTAAACGATTGCTAGCAGGCTTCTTTTTGTTTTTGTATTTTGCCGTAGTGTTGTTTTGTTATGTTGGGTGTGTTGGGTGTGTTGGTGTTGGTGGTGGTGTTGGTGGTGGTGTTGTTGGTCTTTATACTCTATGTCTATATCTATATCTATATCTATGTCTACACCATCAGTATCCTCGCCCCAAACTCCAAATCCATCACATCATCCGCCCTCGCCGCCTTCCCCCCCCAAATCACCGTCCCCGTCCCATCAACCGCAAACGCCCCCGCCTCCTGCCACTTGTTCCCCATGACCGTCGACGGGCCATCCTCATCCTCATCTTCATCCAGACTCTTCTTCGCCTCCCCCTTCTGAATAGCCCCCGCAACCTTCTCCCCCAGCCATCCCGTCTCCTTCCACCCCTGCACCTGCGTCGTCGGGTTAAACAGGTACCACATGCCCCCCGTGCCGAGTCCCCAGGCCGCGTACAGCGCCCTCTCCTCGTCGACGACGACGCGCACGCTCCACGCGCCGCCGAGGAGGGACACCCACTTCTGGGTCGCCTGGGGGGAGGCGTGCGAGACGGCCACGCAGGTGAGGGCGTCGCCGTAGCGGTTTGCCAGAGTCCGGAGGTTGATGAATGTTTTTTGTGCGACTACAAGAGTCAGCTGAAGTCCAAGGAAGGAAAAGAAAGGAATCTGTCACTCCCAAAAGAAAGCAGAGACAATGCAACTCACACGCGCAGCCAACACACCGCAGGAAAACAACCAGGACCCTCCTCCCGCCCCCAAACACAACCCTCCTCTCCCCATCCGCTGGAGCCTTGTCCCCTATCCCCGGCACGCGACCGACTGCCACGGCCGGGGGCGGCGGGCTCAGCCACGGCTGCACCGTCAACGGCAGCGATCGGATCGACATCCAGGATCCCCAGCCCGCAGCCGACGAGTCCTGGTCCTCTGGCGGAGGGGGTCCCTTCCTCAGCCTGTTGCGCTCGCTCTTCTTTGGAGTGGCGGCGGCTGTCGAGGTCAGCTGGCCGGGTAGGTCCAGGATGTCGCTTGGAAGCCCGGCCTTTTTCAGGGCCAGCTTGGTGCCGAGGCTGGAGAACATTTTTGGGTCGGCTGATGGAGTTGTACAGGAATAAGAAAGAAACAAAAAAACAAGGAAAATAACAAAGAAACCCGAGAAGCAGGGATGAATGAAATGCCAGCTCAGCAATTGACGAAACAGAGCCGCCGGAGACGCTCTCGCAGAAAAGGAGGTGGAGATGAACAACGCAGCGTGCAATGTTGGCAGGCGTCGCGGCTCGGCCCGAAGATGCTAGGGTGTGGGATTGGGAGGGCTGGAGGTAACCCTGTGGCGAATCTCGAATTGCGAATCGGCGCTTCTGATCTCAGATCACATCATGGCATTGCTCATGGAGTCATGGTGTTGAAAGATGAGACGTGGAGTTGAGGCTGCATCTGAAACCGGGGGCGCTAGCAAGGGATGCCATGGGGGGCCGCACGGGGCCTTCATGTCAGCAGCAGCGCCATGATCAATCTCATTACAAGGCCCGAAAGGTTTGTGGATAGTGCCAATCGTCTCGATTAATCTCATTGTGGAAATGTTGCGTGGGAAGTAACAGCAATAAACTCGACGGCTTAAGCATCTTCGCCCTCATCCGAGTCCCAGAAGATTCAAGCAAAAGCAATGTCTCCCTCATCTCCTCAGCCAAAAGAGTGCCATCCGAGACAGGCTGTCCGGGTACCACTTCTTTCATCGGGTCCTCTATGACGCCGTCTTCTCCATAGCTGGGCCAGTTTCTCCCGCAAAAAGAAGCACCAGTCCAGTCGTCCTCGCCACTGCGCCTCGAAATACTGGGCGCCTTCCAGCGAGGCTTCGACAAATCCACCCACTCAACTGTGAACCCACCCGCCACTCAACAACGAGCCCACTAACCTAATCCCACTTTCTGAGACTAAACCAGAGACTATCACTTCTCGAAACGTGGGCTCGAGGCTCCAGGTAGTCGAGTCGTACCTGTCCAATAGTCCGCTGACTGCCATCCGAGGAAAAGAGCAAAAGGCTGACAATCGCGGAAGATCCGGGCTCCACGAACGACAGGGAGACATCTCCTCAGCTCCACGTAGCTCCGCTGACGTGCAAATGTATTCTTGCTACCGCGGGGGGGCTCGCGGTGGCCATGCTCGTAATGGTGACCATGCAGGTAGAAGCCTAACTCGGTGTTCGTCATGGGCAGGAACACTACGAAGCGGTATTTCAATGCCCCATTTGAGAGAGCTCAGACAGGGTTTTGTTTCTGGCAACACAATGGATCTGGTATAGGTGCATTCGGTCTGCGATGGTGTCAGACAATCCCCCAGGATCAGGCTGCGGCTTTTGTTCGTCCGGAGCTGTTGCTGCAGTAAGCACAATGTTCCACAGCCTTCATACCAGGGCTGTACCTATCACAAAAGCTGAAAAACGAATTCCGCCTTGATCGCATCCATCGCAAATCCACATCTCCGTGATTCGCTCATCCTTGTCAACGGACAAGTATAGCCATAGAGGGAAGTGTATACAAAGGTCCAGAGTAATCGTAAACATTCTTACCGGTTTCGTGGGAAAATCTTGATGCCCTAGTATACCATGGTTAAGCTACACCTCTAATCAGAGAAGGGGAAGGGGGGCGGTTGGGTTCACATCAAACTGCCCTTCAATCCCAAATGGGATTGTCCATTGATGCTCCACAGCCCACCAGATCCAGGCTGCGGCTGAATCATTGACGTCTGGCTGCATGATCGAACACGAAGTTGGCGGATACCCAGGTGGTCCTCAGCAATTTATACGTTGACGCGGGCCTGGGGCTCGAAGGTAAATCCGAGGGTATACTCTTCTCCGGTCGATTGGCTCGGGAGGGACTTGATCTACTGAATGCCCTCAAAGTCGACGTGCTGTGCCCAAATCGTAGTAGATTCATCAACAGAGAAGGTGACATCATGTGGCTCGGACCACGCGTCCTGGATGACCCGCAGAGCTTGCTCGCGCGGACAACAATGGCCAGCAATGCCTTGACAGATTTCTGGTGGTAGCCAGATATTGCGAGCCAGAATTAGGGCGTAGCTCATTTGAAGCCGACTGGCACGTTGGGCAGCCAGCGAGGCCCCCGATCCGAACATAGTGAATTGCACTCATCGCCTCAAGAATATATCCAGAGTCAACCAGCTCAAAACATCCCGCGTGGCATAGAGCAATTGGATCCTCTGAAGAGCTGGCAGGCCTTCGCCAGTCTTGGAAGCTGCTGAGACCACCCCAACGAGGACGTGGATACACAGGCATGGCCAGTTTCTGAGACTTGCTGGAAAGATAGACTGCGTCCAGTAAGCACGTACAACAACAGCATACAAAAGGGGGCGATTAGATACCTTGAACCAGGTCCTCGCCACCTTCACACTCAAACTTGCAGAGGTCACAATAGTAAGGCATCGCGTGAAGTGGACTTTGCGTTTGGAAAATGTTGTGTTTGGCGAATGCCGAAGGAGAAGGATGAGGCCCTTTAATAAACTGCTTTACAATATACGTCAACAGCTGGATGGTGCCGGATAACGGCTTGCTTCATCCTGAAAAGCAGGTATCCGGACGGGCGATATTGGTTAGCCGTGCCAGCAAACAAAGAAGGGCTTCGCGTTACGGCTGGTCTCCATCTGGGCTGTGTTTGTCGTCAAACGCTGTTCGGCGCTGGACCATTCGGGTGACTGGCAAGCCGGGTAAAGAAATAACAACGTGGACGGCGAGAACGGGTATCGACAGCTGGACGGCTAGGCCCAGGCTTCAGGCATGCGTGCAGCAGACTTGCCGTCCTGTGGTCTCGGTCGCGTCTAAGCGCTTGCTTCGGTAGGCGGGCATTGACGCGATTCAACGGAAGATCCAAGAGAGACCACTTGGTCGGCGAGATGCAGGCGGCGTTTGTCAGATCGTCAGCGTCTGTCCCGTTCTCGATTGCAGGTACCCGTCAATCAGCAAATCGCTGGCCGGCAAAGAAGACGTGTCAAACGAGGTGTCCTGGCATTGTATTCGGAATTAGAGCCGTCAATCGATGGGCACTTGCATGAGAAGACGGGACAGCACATCCCCATAGCCTTGGCTGGATGATGTTGAAGGGAAATGAAAATGCCCAAGCTGCACGTGTCATTGTACGAGAGAAACAGCAGGACAGTCCCTGGGGGTTCAGCAAATTGACTTTGGCTCAGACTTGCCCTGCAACCACTATCAGCCACCTATCGTCAGCCTGAAGTCAGGCTCAGCAGGTACAGAACCAACTTCAAGGCACGGCCTCTGACTGGCCAAAAACCACACACTGTGCACTCTCATCCCGCGTCGCATCGCACCAGGAACGGCCCAGAGAGAAAAAACGACAACTCTAAAAGGTGTGGTCGTACATCGGACCCGACCTGATTGATGAGAGGTGTTTTACGAAGAGGGGGGGGACGCCATAGGGAAACACGAGAGGTAAGGTAAGCGGCAAGGCAAAAACAACCAGCCAGTTGGACGTCGCGGAGCAAGAAACGGACATCTCAGCTGAGGGCGAGGCTCGTGATCTGGAGGGTCTGTGGCTGAACCCGAGATCCGAGACGTGTGCTGAGTGAGCGATGGAGGATGCAAGTCAGCAAGATTGCCAGGAATAGACACGGAGAGCCAGCAGCCCGGGATCGCCAGCGAACTGCCGCCCAACCTCGGAGGTTTAGAAGCTTAATGCTTAGAATAGGCTTCAATAAGGTCGAGAGAGAGGGCATGTGCCTTCGGCCACTTTGCATACCCCCGATATGTATGGCGCTGCAAGGGACGAGCTTGTTTGTTCCCCATTGATGGTTTGTTTTTGTTGGCCCTGTTCTTTCTGATGGAGAAAAGGGATGGGATGGGGTCAAAGCCAAGCTGTGGCCGGAAAGGGAGGAGGATTATCTCACGAGACTGGACCACAAAGGTATGATGATGGGGCATATTCCGGGAATCGAAGGGTAAGAGGCTTTCGATGAGACATGGAGTTCAAGGAATTTTCGATATGGGGCCTCTCCATATCAAAAACACGAGGTGCGCGATTGATCATCGAACCTCAGAGCCTCTTCTTCCCTTGCCCAGCATGCGCTGTCCAGCAGTCCATCACTCTCACCCCCTAGTCCATTTCCCCAAGCGGCCAACCAATCTCCAGAGTAGCTGGGAAATAGGAGGGTGTCTCTCGCCGTGCGGATTGGGAAATGGGTGGGAGCTCGGGACTGGCGCTAGACATCTGGAGTAGCCGGCCCTGTTAAGGTAAGAGGAACCTTTCTGGAGATTCAATAGTTTGGTGGAGACTGAAGATTATTAGCAAGCCAGCCTGTGAAGAATGACGAAGAGATTCGGGGAGCATCAACAACATGAGAGCCTCACGAATAAGTTTTGTCGCTGCACACACAAGGTTCACAGCTTCCCCCGTCAACGATGCAGTCGTAGAGTCCACCCGCCCTCAAACTCCCCTTGACCTTGATGAGAGAGAGTGGGAGGAACTGGATGGGCGTGGCAACATGGCCCGTCCATGTGTTGGCAGGGCCGCATTTAGGAGGAGGAGCACACGGACCGCAGGTGGGCTCGGTCAATCAATCAATTCCATTCATCATCTGCTTTTCTTGTCTACCTATTTTGGCTACTGTTCGTTTATACGAGTGCCAGTCCCTATGGCTATCGCGGCGGGTCCCCGACCGACTAGAAGGACAGAAGACCAACAAACGAAAAAGCCACTGGAAGATCCAGATTGGTTTGATGATCGATCTATGAATCAAACATGTCTCTCTCTGCGCAGTTCGGTTCTAGCGGGGGGGAGGACCGAAAAGGAACGGGGACTCCTCTCCGCGCGCACATGCCGGACCTCATATTGGATCTGTAATTGTATATGCACGTCTTCCCCCCGTCGGCGCAGGCCTGCCTGCTGTTGTGTCCCACACAGCGCTGTCGGCCTCCCTCTTTTTTTTCATTTGAGCCTGCATCTCAAAATTACCCGCCACGGACATTTTCGGCGCGTGGCAAGGGCCCTGCAAACTGGCAACGAGGAAACCCTAAAACTACCTGATTCCGCCCGACCATGGGAAAGGGAAACGAAAGGAGAGTCCTGAGTTTGAGGGGAATTGGAGGACCGACTCCTCGGAATCCAGATGTCCAGAAACCCGCCGAAGAGCCAGTCCCGGAACGGTGAACCAGTCTCTGATGGCTGGATACCGGCCGTCCAGGTACCGGCCGAGACGGTCCAGCGTGCCGTGTGCTCCCTCAAGAGACGCGCCCGTGACTTGGCTGCGCCGTAGCAGCACAACAGTCGAGGGCGCCGAGGCATGGATCACACGGCCAGGAGTCACCCATGTAGTGCCCTGGGGTGGACACGGCGTCAGGGGGAGGGCAGAATCAGGGTCCCCGTTCGACAGCATCGTCCTCCCCTGTAGATACTGACACAGCGCTAGCCAGGAGTGCAGCTGTAAATTGACAACGGATGGTGCTGGCAGAATGGAGAGGTTGTGTTGTACCTCTTTAACGTGGTCATGTGAGAGAGGAAGGAGTTCTTCTGCAACTTGTTCCATGGATCATCTCTTGATACGGTCCAGAACAGTCGAGTCTCCAGAGCCGCACCGTGTAACATTATTTACTCCGTACTTTTTTTTCCCCCCCTCTCTCCCAACTCTCACCCAATCCACAATCCACAGAACACCCACCCCCCTGCTCGCCATTGCGGAGGCTTGCTGCCACGCGCTGGACGGTAGGTGGATCTGCTAAACACGGGCATGTCTGCTGGGGGGCACACGCCTGAAGCTGGCCCTGCTGAGATGGCCATACTCTGCCCCATCTTGCGCCCTGTTACTGCTCAAGTACCTGTGGTAGCCCACTGTTCTCCCCCCAGCTGCGTGCCTCGCCTTTTTCCATCCCTCCGGATTTCCGCCATTGATGCTGCTGGTCATTTGCTGACTACCGCTGGAACTGTCCCTGTCTCTCTGTCTGTCCCTGCCCTGTCTTGATGGGGCTTGCTCGCTTGGCGGGGACCCTCTCGCTCGCTACCGGCACAAGTGCCCATTCGCCCTGACGGATGGTGTCGGGCTAACAAGCATCATGGAAACACTGTAACACACTGTGATTGTCCGTTGAGGCTTTGACAACAAATCGCCTAGCGCCCTAAAACACAGCTCCGGGGCTTTTGTTGTAGTTTTTTATTTGGTGATGAAGTGCCAAAACTCCCTAGCCCCATGGCACTGCTGAGGTGAGCCTTGAATGAGTGAGCTTATTCCTCACTGCCGACGGGTGGTGCACTAACCGTACTATTTGCAACGTGACAGTGTGCATGAGCTGCCCGCCTCCCTCCCCCGAAGTTCGTATGTATGTACAGTGCGGACCGCTCCACGCTCGCACCTCGCTCCTCTCAGTGGCCGGACCTGCACCTGGACCTGAAAGGTACCAACCGTGCTAACTCCCGTCTCTCCTCACGCACAGCACACACACAGCACACCTGCATCCGCCATACATCCCCGATCAGAACGACCATTGTTCCCCCCAGGACGGCACTTGGGGACTGGCTCTTCTCTGTCTGTCTCCTCTATCCCGCTTCCGCCGTCCTTGTCCCTTTACACCATTTCGCATCTTCCTTTGCACTTTGTTGTTGTCTTGATCATTTCTCTCTATCACTTTGAATTCTCTCTCTCTCTCACGGTAAACTCGTTCCCTCGCTTCCATCTCCCCCACGAGGTGAACCGGCGTCCCTCGCACCGAGCGACCCCTTTTGGCAAGGCCCCCCACAAGCGCCTCCGACAGTCCACAGTCCGCAGTCCACCGTTCACTCATCCTCCAATCCTCGAATCCTCCATTTCCATCATTATCCCGCGCCTCGGGGCTTCGCCGTTATACCACTGCTCGCCTCGCTCCCACTTCCAGACCACGCTCGTCCAACGGCGCTGCTTCTCGCTCTTGCCTCGTCGATTTCCCTCTCACTCGCTTCGCTTCACTGCTGTCTCCGAGCCCCCGACGATCCCTCGCTATTCCCGCCGACCGGTCTCTGACTCGCTCTCTCGACTCTTTGACCCCGGACCAGCCCTGTCGACACACTGCATTGGCTTGGATTCTGAGGCCTCGAGGCTCGCTGCACCGCTGAGACCACCCGCCGTCACTTCTTCGTCCTCAATTTCTCTGCATCCTCCCGCTGCCGAGCAAGATATATATCCCATCCTCCCCCCCGGCACGTCGTCGTCGTCACACCCGCTGCTGCCGCTCCCCGCAATCCTGTGATTTCCAAGTCCCGGGGCTCGCTCGCTGCTCCATATGGACACCCAGACCACTACGGCCGAACCTCAGCATCCCTATCCCCCAAGCCCCTGGAACACCTCCTCGACGATAACATCGAGCACGACGAGTTCGACGGCGCCCTCGACGACGAGCAGCCACAGCGCTCCCGCCGCCGACGGCTCGTTCTTCCCCGACCCGGCCGCCACCCAGTTCCACTCCCACCTCGACTTCCTCCCCTTTCTCCTCCCCCAGCAGTCCAACATCTACCACGCCCAGCTCCTCCACTACAACAAGCTCATCTCGCCCGCCAGGGGAGGCGGTCTGCAGACCCCGCCGCTCCCTCCCGTCGTCTCGGCTCCGCACATCCAGGCCGCGCCCAGGTCGCGATCTTCTAGCAAGGTGTCGCTCAAGGACGCTTCCGCCAACAAGGGGACCACAGGAGGAGGCCATGGGAACAGATCACACCAGGCCTCAGACAAGAGTCGCTCGGCTGTAAAGGAGGCGCCATCCAAGATGGGTTCCAAGCAGTCGGAATCGTCAAGACCTCTGCCTCGTCGACCCGCCGCCGCGTCCCAGTCCCACTCCAGCTCGGTGCCATCGACGCCTCACACCCACGCTCGAAAGTTTTCGTTTGAGGATCGCGAGCCGTCCCCAACCGGCAACAACAACCACTCCCCCCGCTCCGCCTACTCCGAGACAAATAGCACCTTGCCCTCGCTGAGGCCCTTGCCGCCGCGGTTAGGGGGCTGCAAGTACGAGACTGCTCAGATAAATTCTAGGAGGAGGATACCGTACTCGGTCGGCAATGATCGTCTCGAGAAGCTGGACTTGCGGACGGTCAAGAGCAAGCTGACCGAGGATGAGGAGCGGAAGCTGGCCACGGATATGCGCGAGGTCTTTGACCGACTCCTGCCAACCGATGCCGTCGAGGAGAACCGCAAGAAGCTCGTGTCTAAGCTTGAAAAGATCTTCAACGATGAGTGGCCCGGTCATGACATCCGGGTGCATCTCTTTGGTTCCTCCGGAAATCTCCTTTGTTCAGATGACTCTGATGGTTTGTTGTTGCTCGTCCCCCACCCCTTTGAGGCGCGTCTAACATGTCACAGTGGATATCTGCATCACCACCCCATGGCACGACCTGGAGGGCGTCTGCATGATTGCCGACCTCCTGGCGCGACGTACGTCCGGTCTCCCTGGCCGCAGAATCACGCTAACAGCAACAAACAGGAGGAATGGAAAAGGTTGTGTGTATATCAGCAGCCAAGGTGCCCATCGTCAAGATCTGGGATCCTGAACTGGGCCTGGCCTGTGATATGAACGTCAACAATACCCTCGCTCTCGAGAATACCCGCATGGTTCGAACATATATAGATATTGACCCTCGGGTTCGTGAGTTAGCCATGATTGTGAAATATTGGACCCGGAGGAGGATAGTCAACGACGCGGGTACGTTTCCCCCTTGCAGAGTTGACGGCTACCGCTGACCATGGATAGCCTTTGGCGGTACATTAAGTTCCTACACCTGGATCTGCTTGATCATCGCGTTCCTGCAGCTTCGAAGCCCGCCCGTTCTTCCCGCTCTGCATCAGCTGCCTCACAAGCTCCCCAGACCGGACGGTACCATGCCCGACTTTGCGGACGATCTCAAGAAATTGGATGGATTTGGCAAGAAGAACAAGTCGTCGATCGCCGAGCTCTTGTTTCAGTTCTTTCGCTTCTACGCGCACGAGTTTGACTACGATAAGCACGTTCTCTCGGTGCGGCTCGGGAAGCTGGTGACCAAGCACGAGAAGAAGTGGCACTACGCGATCAACAACCAGCTCTGCGTCGAGGAGCCCTTCAACATCTCCCGCAACCTCGGAAACACTGCCGATGAGTATTCGTTCCGCGGGTTGCACATGGAGCTGCGCCGGGCATTCGACCTGATTTCCGTGGCCAACTTTGAGGAGGCATGCGAGCAGTACGTGTTCCCTAAAGAGGAGGAAAAGGTATGGTCTCGGCCACCGCCGCAGCCTCGGCCTGTTCTGCTGCGAAGCTCGTCGCAGACTCACTCGGGGCGCGGCGGACGTGGCAACCACCGAGGCGGACGAAATAACAATAACTTCCACCGGAGCGGGAACCAGAACCGCCGAGCGTCGTCGGGCGTGCCAACATATGATGCCAACAACAGCAACAACATGTTTATGCAGCCGGTCAACATGGCACAGGACCTGCAGTGGTACCAGAACCCGCAGTTCCAGTTTCAATATGCCCAGCAGGACCTCATGACGCAGATGGCTTATCACCAAGAGAACATGCGGCTCTTGTCTGCTTATCAATCACCAGCATTTATACAGCACCAGGCTCAGGCACAGGCACAGGCTCAAGCTCAGGCACAGGCTCAGGCTCAGGCTCAGGCGCAAGCTCAGGCGATGAGCCAACAGCAGAGGATGTCCACCAACTCGGGGTCCGGCCAGCAGCAGCAGCAGCAACAACAACAATCGTCGGACCGTTCTAGGACGAACTCGTTCGACAACCCGCCGCTGAGCGCGCCGCTTCGACACGACCTGTACGCTCTGTACGGGATGACGCTGGGCGCTCCTTTTTTCCCTCAAGCCGGCGCTGGCTACGGGACGTATCCTTCGTCTCCTGCTAGCACCAACGGAGCAACGCAGGACTTTCGTCGTTCATTGCAGCGATCCGTCGTCAACGAGACCGGTATCCCGGCATCGAGTAGTGCACTACGGTCGCACTCCCAGCCCGCGTCCCGATCGCCGTCTTCGTCGCAGGCGGCGGCAGGTTACTTTGCCACGCAGCCAGTTAATGGCGCCAATCCTCGCAGCATGAACGGCCTTCCGATCCCGAGTTTCATGTCTGACGACACGGACTTTGACGAGACGCCCAAGGCCCACACCGACTCGCCGCAGTCAGAGGAGGGCAAGTACGCCTCATTCTATCTGACAGAGAGCCCTAGCCCGGGAAAGCAATCTCAGAAGTCGCAGGGTGGATCTAACGGTATTGCCTTTGGGGATTTGTCCAGCCAATCATCCAGCCCAGGACGCCGGCGCCTTTCCACGGACCAGCTCCCCCAGACGATTCTCGATCGCAGAATGCGGAGGACATCACGGTCACCGTCGCCTCTGGGCCACGCGCGAGCCTTTTCCACCAGCACCGCCTCGGCGCCGCTTGCTTCAGCTCCCTTCCCGGGTAGCCAGAACAAGAACCTGTCGCGTCCGCTAGTTGTCAATGGATCATGTCTGAAAACGAGCGTGACCCAGAGCCCTCGACAGCCATCCGGTTCAGAGAGCAACGCTTCGGAGGATTCGTCATCAAACTTTGACAACCCGCTTCAAATCAATGTTGGAAACGGTGCTCCAAGCTACCCTGTCGACGGCCCGACCGTTTCAGAAGAGGCGACCCAGCAAGGTGCTCCCGAACGAGTGCCTGTCGTGGCGAACGGGACTGGTGCCCCCATGGCTCCACCGACGGGCGAAGACGCATCGTTCCGGGAACGCATTGCAATGATGAGTGCTTACTACATGACCACCCCACACATCATGCAGGAGCCCATCGCCACCGGAACTTCTCGCCTGTCACCCTCGACCAGGCAGCGACTGATGTCTCGACAGCCGGGGAACGGAATGATTGCTCCTCTTGATCTTGCCATCGCCGAGCACCGGATTGACCATCCCGTTGGTCAGGACTTTGCTCACCTTTCTCCAGTGTATGAAAACCGCACTCCGTCCCCGACAGTTGTCCGAAAACCCGATGGTCTGTTGAAGTCGGAGAAGCAGAACAGCCCGAAATCAGCCAAGGGCCAGAAGCCTGATGAGCGGGTGCAAGAGTCTCAGGAGGGTCCAAAGTCGCAAAAGGGCCAGAAGGCAACTGCACAGGCCCAGAAACTCAACGGAGTGAGAGAGAACGGCCACGTACGCGGAGCGAAGAGCGAAAGCGACGGAGGGTGGCAAAAGGCCGGCAAAGGGAAAAAGAAGGGCAACAACAACACGGCACAGCAAGGGAACGGCGAACAGCCCCCGAAGCATGAATCAGAGCGAAAGGGTGGCTGATGGAACAAGACAACTGCATAGATGAAAGCGCCCCGGGCTCGGGATTCCGCCTGCGCGACTGCTGGGCAACCGGCCTTTTGGATAGGGACGGCGGAGCCGACCGTGCCTACACAACCCCTGACGGAAAGGAACGAGGAGGAAGGGCTTGGACAAGATTCTGGATGAGGTCCAGGTGGGGGAGATATTTACATGTTTAGCAAGTGTGTACGATTGATGTTTGCAGGAGGCTATCGTCACAGCAGAGTTATACCACAGCGGTAGCGGTGCGCGCACTTACAGATTGGCAACGGGGGGGGGCGGCAGGGAGCGGGGAGGGGGCATGGAAGAATGACTGAATGGCCGCTGGATGAAATGGATGCAAAGCAGGGAAGGAAATCTGAGAGGCGTTGGCGTCTTTCTACACATGGCCCGGTTGGGGGGGAGGCGTTTTATATACACAGTTGCAATTGCATTCAGACAGCCTATCTGGAAGGGAGGGGGGGGGATGGATGCCACTTTATACCTACAGGCTCATGGGGTGGAGGGAGGGTCAAGCGGTTTTAGATGGTTGTCGAAAAGCATGAACAGATGTAACGGAGCACAAAATGATAACTGAAGTTTAATGAGCATGAGGGCGTTGATAGAGTTGGTATGAAATAAGCGTTGGTTGAGGGTGTCCGGTTGGTGTTTAGTTGGCGTTGCTGGTTGTGGGTGTGCAGTAGAAGGTTGAGCGGGGTTTGGTGGGGGATGATGCCGAAGTTCCGTCAAGATGACTGAATGCAAATAGCTGCAGCCAGTTGTGCTAGATATCGAATAGAATACCACAGGATCCCAGTTGTCAGGATGATAAAGCCGTATCTGAGAGACGAGATGTGATGGTAAGCTCTTAGAGAGTGCTTATAAAGGCGTAGCTTCATTACTAAGGCTTAGTGTAGGGTGGGCTAGGCAAGGTTGGAGCATGACAGGCAGAACGGCTGAGCGTGCCTGTTGGACGGATAAAACGGGTTGCAGGATAAGGCAATTGAGTTTGAGATGACGAATGACAAGTATAAAAAGGTGATGTGACTCTCACGACCTCCCCTCTCATGGTAAAACCATCATCATCCATCGCTTACACCAGCATCATGTACATTCTCTCCGCCGAAGTCGCAGAATGGGGCGCCGCCCCCAAAACCATGGAGATCCTGCCTCCCGCCTCCCCAGTCCACGACACAGACGTGCAGATCCGCGTCCTCGCAACGGGCCTCCACCAGGTGGTCCGCACCCGCGCAGCCGGCAAGTTCTACATCCCGCTCGAGCTGCCCCACGTCCCCGGCGTGGACGGCGTGGGCGTCAACGTCTCGACGGGCAAGAAGGTCTACTTCAGCACCCTTGCCACCAGCCAGGGCACGTTCGCCGAGGTGGTCAACGTGCCGACGAGGGATGTGGCAGAGTTGCCGGAGGGGGTTGACCCTGTCGTTGCGGCGGCGATGATGAATCCCGTCATGAGCAGCTGGATGGCGCTGCGGAAGAGGGTGGATTTCCTTAAGGATAGGACTGGAAAGGAGGGAAAGCCGTGGAAGGTTCTTATCTTGGGGGTTACGAGCGCGAGTGGGAAGATTGCTATCAAGGTTGCTCGTACCTTGGGAGCGACACACGTCGTCGGCGCGGCTCGCAACGCAGACGCCCTGGCTAAGCTGCCGCTTGATGGTACCGTCCTCCTGAAGGAGCAGCCTACCGAGACGGACTTTTCGGCCGCGGCGGATGTAGACGTTGTGCTGGACTACCTGTATGGGCCGTGGCCGGCGGCGTACCTGATGAGCGCGACTACGGCCGAGGCCAAGAACCCGGTGACGTGGGTCGGGATCGGGGCGTTGGCGGGCGACGGGGCGGCGATCCCGGCGGCGGGACTGCGGAAGAGGGACGTGAGCTTGAGGGGGTCCGGACCCGGGGCGTGGAGGGTGGAGGAGTTCGGGGGGGAGATGGAGGGGATGATGGGGGTGCTGGTGGGGGAGGGGGATGGGGGGATCGTGAGGGTGAGGATGGAGGATGTTGAGGAGGGGTGGAATAGGAGGGAGAGGGGGAGGGTGGTGTTTGTGTTTGAGAAGGAGGGATGAGGGGGCCTTGATGTATGGGATCAGATTGAATTGATACCGCTACCTATCGCTATTCAGTTGCCTGGACTTGACTGGTGTTGTGTTGTAGTGATACGAAGGGAATGAACAATGAGTTGACAGTTAAGTCAACAACTCGAAACCAAGGAACATGAACGCAAACATTCAACCATCCAGCCAAGACGCAGATCATAAGCCTCACCCGCAAAGTGCCGATGTCCCAGAACCAACGTCCCTCATCGCTGCATCATTCCATTCTTAGAAAAACCACTGCCTGGCTTTCAAAAAAACAGATCCAGAATCCAGCCCCCAAAAGACGTCACAGCACAGACGCCCCGTTAATTAAGCCCCATCCCGAAAAACCGGGGTAAAAGAAAAAAACGGCATTCCGAAAATAGCGCCAGACGAGGAAAGCGAGAACAACCCTCGTTTTTTAAAAATCTGGAGAACAAACCAGGGCGAGAGAGAATCTGGGGAATCAGCATCGTGTTTATGTGGGAGCCTAGAAATTGGGCGTTTGGGCTGGTGTGGAGGGGGCGGGAAGAGGCTGAAAGTGAGACATTTGTTTCGACGAGGCGTTTTCTGGTCGTTGTTGTCTTGGTTAACTAGTCAGTTAATTAAGGTACGGTAGTTGCTCAAGGGTTGAGTTTGAGGCGTCGAACAGTTGGCATCGTATTCTGGCCAAGGCTGCCTGGGATACGAAAAAAGTCTGCCTTTGTCCAGCTGATACGCAACTCGCATTGGACCCCCGGCATCCACGGCTCACAGCTGTGCCCTGCTGAAACAGCCCGTGCGACACGAGGCTCTGGGCGGGTACCCAGGCTGGATCGTGAAGTCGGATCTTGGTGGAGCTTCATGAGAGGACGAGCCGAACCTAGCATGTGACGAGGTAAAGACAGGGATGAGTCTGGCAGGGTGAGGGAACTAAGGATAGACAGGTAGCCAAAGATCATCTTAGCTAAAAAGTCCAGTGGGATCTTAATAAAGCCAAAGTTGACGTCCTAGACTGGCATTGTCAGTCTCGTGACCTGTCTTGGTTGGCCTCCTCCCCCGCAATTGTCTTGCGCAGCAGCAGCACCATATCGCCCGACTTTCCTTCGTACCTCCGTTCATACGCGCAAGCAATCCTCTGTCGCCCAACTACATATAATAGACTGCACCTGCAAGCAACCCCTGCTCAACAATTCCCAACAAGGCTCTCTCTGCCGTTGCTGCTTCATCCGCCATACCGTGCCCCAGTCAATCAACACTGTGAACAGCCCCCATCACCCCCGGCTTCTCCATCACTTTACGTCACAGTCTATACAGTACGAGCCAGGAACCATCCGACCGTGCTCCCATCACATCTCATCTCAGCCGTAGTCCTCAACCTCTTGTCACTTCTCACTCTCTCTTCCTATCCTTCACCGCAGTCGCGCGCGCGCTTTTAATCAAGGCCAAGACAGACCTCCCCCTCCTGGTATGGATCTCCCCTTCGTCGCGTCACGTTCCGTCAGCTAATAACGTCCGGAAGCCGAGCCCCAGCCAAGTCTAGACGTTGGTCCTTCTTTGCACGTCCTAGTGTCCCGCCCCGGTTTTCAACCCCAGTCGCTCGCCCGCCGCCAGCCCGCCCTCCCACTTTGGCCAGGCCTCCGTCCCCCCCGAGCCTCTGGACGACGACAATAGCCGAAGCCGACCTGATCTTCTGACTGCCACATCTCCTCGGCCAACGAAACCGTCTGGTGGCTGTCACTGCTATCGACTCACCTGAATTGCCAGTCTTGCTGCCGTTGACTTGCCTCTGTCTCTTGACATTGAGACTGTGGGGTCAAAGGCCGGTGCTACCGATCATAGTCACGTCTCGTCCTCGACTGCCAGAGGTCAGCGACTCACTTTACTGATTCGGAGCAACCGCCGACTGCCACGAACCCTCCACCCAGCGTCTCCCCGTCTCGAGGCCCGTCTACGATGCTGTGGTCCAGCGCCGGCACTGACGCTGCGCAATCCACTGCGGCCTGATGCGATCCAACCGAGGCTCCGTCCCTTTGCACGAAAAACAAGACAACCTCCCCATGAGGGTCGACATGGTCTCTAGGACGTCTGGAGAGGGTCCTGGGCCTGGCGCTCCCGGCGGTCGAAAATGGGGCTCCATCCTGGGCAAGATGACCCGGGTATCGGAGAGAAGGGTAGGTCGAGCGTCGTCTTGCAAGTCTCGCGGCATGGACTGACCAGACAGTTGAAAATCCACCCTCACCCGTCCGACACCGACGCCTCCGACCTCTACCTCAACCCAAAGTCCCCCGAGACCAACTCGGGCAACCTCTCGCTCGAGATCCAGGAATCCAACATCCGCCAGCTCCAGGGCATCGTCCAGCGCATGCCCCGCAACCTCCCGTCCGGGCCGAACCACGTCGACGCCGCGTACACCGACTTCAACAAGGTCAGGGAGCAGTGCGCCACCCTGTGCCGCCAGATCCTCACCGACGAGCTCCGCCGGGCCCGCGACGTCCGGAACGGCGAGGCCCTGACCCGCCGCGACTCGTCTGTCGAGTCCCCCCGCAGCCCCGGCCAGGTCTACGACACGAGAAGCTCCTTCAGCGGGAGGAGTCTTGCCGAAGTCGTCTCGGGCAGCGCCGCCAAGAGCCTGCACCAGAACGATGCCTGGTTGTCTGCCGTGCGCGATTGGAAGAACTACCTCGAGTCGCTGGCCGAAGCCTGCCGGACGAGTCTTGCCGACACGTACAAGAACTATGAGCGCGAGGCGACGCCTGAGATGGTGGAAGCTATGTTCACAAACAAGCGTTTCCGCAGGGAGGCCGTCGCGCGCATGCGCAACGCCAGTGTGACCCGGGTCATGTCGGCGGATCCTCAATTTGTGCGTCGCGAGAGCCCGAATGGCCTGGATGATGCTGACCATAGTATAGTTCCCCAAATACGAAATCCGCTTCTACAACTATGACAAGATCAAGCAGGAGCTTATGGATATTCGGCAGCTGCTGCAGACCGGTGAATCGGGCATCTCTCCCGACCGCACCATCAAGGAATTCGCCATCTCGCCCCGCGGCGATGCTGTCCTCGAGTTTGCCAACAACGCGCCCGAGTGCAGCCACAATGACCCGGCGCTGCGCTTCCGGGTCTCGTCGTACATGCTGGCCGAGACGTCTCCCATCTTTGCGCGCATGTTTGCGGGGCACTCGGCCAGCCTGCACCTCTACGACGACGACGATATATCGGTTCAGCTGCCGTCGCCCCCGACCAAGTACATCTGCAAGGACGGCGCAGAGGTCAAGCTGTATCGCATGCCGCAGGTTGAGCTGAACCGGCTATACTCGCTGGAGATTTTGCTGCACGCGGCGCACATGCATAACGAGGTGGTACCGAGGGAGATTAGCTTTGAGCAGTTTGTGGCCATTGCCGAGTGCTGCATGAGATACAAGAGCACGTCACCTCTGGAGCTTATTGTCGAGCACCGATGGATGCCGCAGTGGATGCACAAGGGCGCTGATGACATGCCCGACGGCCTGCTGGTCATCAGCTATGCCTTTGGACTGCGCCAGCTCTTCTCGCGCATGTCCAAGACGGCCATCCTCAACCTGGTTGACGAGAAGGAGCTGCAGGCCAAGCCGTGGCCGCAGAAGATAAAGGACAAGCTCTGGGCTGTACGAAACGCAAAGATCGCGCAGGTCCACGAATGCTGCGTCAACACCATCCAGGAGTATCTGCGAATCCCGACGCACGTTGCGGTCGACCCGGAGGGCATGCCGTCGGAGCCGCGATCTAGCTTCTCGTCGGGCAGCATCCCGGTCACGATGCTCACGAGCACGCCGAGGTGTCCCAAGGAGAGCCACTGGTGCGACGCGACGAACCTGGGGTGGTTGATGCTGGTCTACAACGAGATGAACCTGTTACCTCAGATCATGCGCCCTGCCGTGCTGTCCCACCTGCCTGAGTCCAAGCCGCAGTCCAGGAGCCTGGCTCAAATCGTGGATGCGCTGAGGAGAGTGCCTGCCCCTCCGACTCCTGTGCACCGGGGCGTGTGTGACCCAGGGCCGGCATTCCGGGCGGCGATCAACGATATATACAACAGCGTTTTGGGTCTGACGCTCTTTGACATCAGCGGCAAGACCCACGGCTGGGCGCTGTCGAAGCACAGAGAACGGGAGCCTCAGACGCAGCTCAACAGGGGCCTCAATCGCATGGCGGCGAATGACCCAGGCTACAGCGTAGCGACCGAGTTCCCCGAGGTGATCCGGCTCCGAGTCATGTGCAAGCTAGACGAGCTAGACGACCTCCACGCCACGGCCATGATCAGCAGGGCATATTACGAGACGTACAAGAAGCACGAGCTGTTCCTGATGAGGAACATCCTCCGCATACAACGCGGGGTAAAGCACGCACCGACTGTCAACGACGAAGAAAAGGTCCGCAAGGACGAGTCGGATGTTTTGAAGGCCACGCAGGTCGACGCGATGGACGCGGTGACCCTCCGGAGCGAGGAGGACGAAGACGAAGAGTACTCAGATGACGACGACATGAGTCTGTACTCGTCGGTGGCACCGCGATCGGTTGCTCGGAGCTCATTCTCCAGAGCGCCGGATCGCCGTGAATCTGCGGACCCTGCCCTCAGCATCCGCACCGGTAGTCCCGCACAGACGCGGCCGCGGGCCGGGACATCCACATCGAGATCCACCGGCCCGGGGTCCCCGACCACGCCGCGACAGGCGCCGGTGGACCCACCAGAGCCGGACGAGCCGCCGCTCACAGTGGAGGAGGCGCACCGGATCCTCTGGCCGGAAGATGCGGAAGAGCCGACACCGTCTGCCACGCCGCATCCTCCGGAGGTCGAGGGGATTCGGGAAAAGTTCCGAGCTGGCGACCCCGCCTTTACAGAGGGTCTCGAAGAAAAGACTCTTGTTCCGACGGGGGACAAGCAGCTGCGGAGCGAGCACGACCGACGAGTCGGTCTCCTCAAAGGAGAGCCGTCAGAGGGGCGGGGCGTGAGTAAATGAGTGGAAGAGAACTTTACAGATGTAGCACCTGATGTTTGACTGATGAAGATATTACCATCTAGTTGGATGAGGCATGGCGCTGATACCCTGGCGCGAGGAGTTGACCTTGGATAAGCGAACTTGGGCAAGTTAATTTGGCACTAGGCGTTTGGAATGTTAGTTAACTGTTAATGATGAAATGGCATTGTTCCCCAAGAGCCTCTTTTGATTGGGGCGCTCTAATGGCCTGACCTGAGGGTGACGTGCGGAGTAGAAACTTTGAACGTGACATGCATTCGTCATCTTCAGCCTCACCCCCTCCCTTCAAATCAGCTCACCATCACTGCACCATGGCTCTCAACACAGAACAGCAAGACGCCCGCCCGCAGGTCGACAGTTTCCGGCTGCCGTGCCCGACCTGGATCTTTTCCAAGGAGTCGAATGTTCAGTAGGTACCCTCGCCCCCCGGTCTAATAGCATCTCTCAGCTGACAGACACAGCGTGGCGAGGGACAAAGAGTGGTTCGGGGATGATTACCTCCCTCTTCACTCGTTCCTGTACACCATCTACGACGAGGAGCGCGTCGCCGGCGTAGGAACAGTCGTCTTGGACGTGAAGCTCCCCTCTGGTGGAGAAGGCAAGCTCACGCTCAAGAACGTCCTTCACGCTCCCGAGGCGACGTGCAACATCATCGGCGACCCAATCAAGGATGACTACCGCGTCAGAATCACCAGCGACTCTCAAGACGGGGACTCGGGCACCGTTACGGACAGCGAGGGTAAGGAAGTAGCGCTCTTTGAACCAGCTAAAGGTGTTGGCCTCCCGCAGCTGGTGCTGGCCAACCCGCCTGCGGGGGAGAGCCCGTTTGTGGAGGACGTGCACCATGCTCCGGTTAGTCTGTTCTGGCACGATGAGGAGAGGGAGGGGCTGGCCGTGAGGAGGGCTAGCATCGCGAGCGGGAGGGAGACGACGAGGGAGTATACGGCTGAGGAGGGGGGGTATATAAAGGAGAAGTTTGGGGGGGTGAGGCAGTTTCTGGATAGGTATGATCTGGATGATTATAACTATGAGGATTATATGGAGGCCAAGAGGTTGATTGCGAGTCTGATGGCGGAGTGAGATGGCAATTAGTCTGAGTAAAGTAAGAATTGTTCTTNCAGTTTCTGGATAGGTATGATCTGGATGATTATAACTATGAGGATTATATGGAGGCCAAGAGGTTGATTGCGAGTCTGATGGCGGAGTGAGATGGCAATTAGTCTGAGTAAAGTAAGAATTGTTCTTTGTTTGCTTTGAGACAGGGATTTGTCCTCCAATTAAAGGTCTGTTCGTAACAGAGTCCCAGAACTGATAAACAGCGTTGACGCGGTTATGTGGCGTCAATCTTGACTTCACCATCACTGTTAGGGGTGGAAGGGGATGATGCGAGGGTCAAGAGTGAGCGGGAGAGGGATGGAGTGGACCCTGAAGAGGTGCCGGTTAAGAGGGTGAAGAGAGGTCAAGGTTGAGGGGGATGGAGTGAAGACTAAGTTGGAGGTCGAGACCAGAGCGAAGCGAGAGACAATGGAGTTGGCCCAGATGAAGCGGGATGCTGAGCGGATCAAGGAGGAACACCGAGTCAAGGGCGAGTATTCTGAGGCTCCGAGAAGAGTCTCTCGGAGCCAGACCGGCCTTTGCCGATCAGGCTGAGATGAGCTCGACTGGATTGAGAGTAAAGGGGTGACTGCAGTATCTTTACGGATATCTACTTCACTAATTACATCTGGATGAATGTGGACAAATCCCTATCAATTCCAACATATGAATGTAGTCCCTATGAGCGAGCTGAGGGTCTCCAATGGCCTTTGTACACAGCATCTGCTTTCACCGCTGAGCAAACACATACTTCGACTGCCAGGTAGCCTTCGTTCATCTCCATTCCTTCCGACCGTCCAACTTCAAGACTGTCCTTCAAGGGGTTCCTTGACCAAGAATCCCTCCGAATCTTCTCCGTGATCTACTCTAGAGCCTGGACGCGCCGAGCCATGTCCGACCGACTGAGGCGCTCTCGTCGCACTATGGATTCAATTCCTGTCTTGGCCCACTTGAAGACGACGTCGTCACCGTCTGGGACCCGGATGACGGGGAGGGCGGGGTTGGAAAGGTCGACTTGGCCGAGGCCGACCCACCGCATCTGGCGCGACGCAATGACAAGTAGGGCGTCGTATTCGGGCATGATGATGATGGCCGGATACCCGCCTTCTTCCCGCTCAGACAGGCCATCTCTGGTGCAAAAGGCGGGAATCTCCTCATCGGTCACTGCTCTGAAAATGTCGGCGGCCCCAGGGCTGGTGGTCCTGAGGCGGTTCTCGAGGTTGATGGCGACCCGACTTCTGTCGCGAGTTTCCCATGATGCCAGAGCCATGAGTGACTCGACGAGCTGCCAGAGGGACAGACACACCATTAGACTGCTAGGGATGTGATCTGAAGCGGCCATCTCGATGATGGCTTTTCTGAGTCCTGCGTGGAACCTGTCACAAGATTCGACGGCCGCGATGGCGCGCTGGAGTCGTGCGATGGCCTCGAACCCGATGCCGAGGTTGTTGCTTGCGAGGCGGGCATAGATGTCTAGACACTCTAGGTGGGCGTTGCAAGGCTTGACTCGTCCTTCTTGGCCATCGTACAGAGGCGGCAGCAACGGCAAATGGGTCGCAAAGATTCTCTCTGTGACTGCTCTATAGTTCATCAGGTTCTTGGTGAGCGGAGACAAATGTTCTGCATCGAGGTGTAAATCAACGAGGCCGTTGAGCAGCATCACAAAGGATGCCACCATCTGGTGATACATGGGCTCTTCTTCGCTGTTCGTATTCCAAACCTCGCTTGGCGCCATGTTTTCGTCCTGGTCCTCCGGTCTGCTCTTCATGTTTTCCAGCTCAGCCCTGAGCTCGTCTCGTTCGCGAACTAGCTCTTCGTTCTGGCGGAGTATGCATCCCTTTTCCTGATCGAGCCGGATTGACCGGGCGATTTCGTCTTTCAGCTTGCCTTCCGTTGAGCACTGGTCGGTTCCCAGCTGAATGTACTTTGACTGCAGCACGTCGTGGTTCCACTGCAGCTTGAACGACGCCTCGGCTTTCTGGGCCTGGAGCTTGCCAGCGTTGTCGAGAGACTGTCGGAGGGAGGCAATCTCCTGGCCTGCCTCCTTGAGTGAGCGCTCTAGCTTGTGGGCTCGGAGTATGACGCTAGCCATGTCGCGTTCGGTGACAGCTGGGGCGTTTTGGGAGTCGGTGAGAGGCTGGTCCATGGTTCAAAGAGCTGATGGGTGGATGGCGGCCCGGTGGGTAGAGGGAGCGGCGAGGGAGGAATACCGTGAGAAGAGATTTGGATGAAGGGGAGAGCTTATCAAACGAGATGAGAAGGCGGTGTTTGGTTTCAAAAGGGTTCTCAATGCCTCAGGGCCAGATGCTTTTCATTCAACTGCTTCCTGGCACTGGCAGGCAGATGCAGGTGACTGCCTCTTACTTACCTCTTGATAAAATTAAGTAAGCGTCTGAGTAAAGTAGTAGATATATTAA
>JAVIXY010000272.1:0-39449 GCA_033030565.1 Fusarium nematophilum
CAATACGTCGATATTTATAACTACTAGCTACGCTAAGAAGTACTTACCAACCGGATTTTAATCTAATATACTCCTACTACCGATATAATCGCGGATGGCTTCACGAAGGCATTACCCGCTTAGCAGTTTAAGAAGTTTATTATATAAATTAGCCTAGTAGATATTAAGGAAAGGATCCGGGAGAGAAGATTTAAAGAGCTTACTATAGAGGATTTCCTAAAGGTAGAGGATAAGCTAGACTGAGGAGAAGTAAAATAGATAGATCAGAGGGAAGGTCAACCTAGCGATAGGACTATAAACTATATAGACTGAGCCATACTGGCCAGTCTAGGGGGGTATATTAAATATGCTAGGGTATCACATATGGGTCAAGGATCTTAAGATTAAAAGCAGGCCCTTCAGGGGCAGATACTTAACGAGAACACAAATATAATATGAATATACTGATTCAACCAATGGACCGAATACACGTACTGTCTGACAATAACTAAGAAGTCACTTAGGTTTTGTCTTAGGATACTAATTCATTCCTTTCTATTATGTAACTTCAGAAATCAGGTTTTTGGTGATTTACCGCAATGACCTTCGCCAGCTACAATGAGCGATATAGCCTGTTCTGCCTTTCTATTTATAGGTCGATAACTGCCCCAGCCTGGTCTCCTCGTCGTTATAATAATAATAACAAGAATAAGAACATGAAGCCACTACTCTCTTAACTGCTTAGAAGAAGAAAAAAATAGTTGTCTCCCCGGCCCCTCATTGAAGGAGGCTTATTACAGTAGGTTATTAACTCTTATTTTAGAAGCCTAATTTTCCTCCTTTAAATGCTAATATAGATATAAAGGTAAGAGTCAGCCTGCTTCTAGGGCGGCTAACCCTATAGCTCTAGTTACCTAGATATATAGTAGTTATGCCATTGCTGCAGTATCGACTGCGACTGGAGGAATGATGTCTGTCTCGCATACACTCTCCATGTGCCGAGAAATTCGTGGCAGCCGCGTATCCCTCCAAAGAGCACCCTGTGAGGAGATACATTTGCACTTTCGAGAAAAATCGGCAGGTAAGCTATATTAGGGACAACAACAGGTTTTCTTTCGTATTTACTCGAGAAAGCCTGAGTTATATCGTACTGCAGCTCCAGCGCGAATCACAATCGTTTGCTATCATGTTGTATCCCCAGAGGCGTTTTTGTATCCGCTGGTAGTCCTTGGCGTGACCTACCTCTGCTGGCACGCACACACACACTTTAACAGATATTGACCAAAGGTTTCATTCTTATCATTGTGCTGGCCTAACGTATCTTTTGGAGTACCAGAGGGTTTAGAAAAACCTGACAATGGTGCCTTGATTGGAGCGGCTGAGTTCTCCTGATCCCCATCTTCATGGCGATACTTCTAACCCCACGAAGCCTCGATTCTCCTTGGCACTACAACATATAGGCTGGGTCCGAGGGTGCGGGATGATCATCCGAGGGCAACGTTCAAGCGGGAAGCCGAGTAGCGACCTTTATTATGGAAGCTTATGGAAGCTAGAGGGAGGTGATAAGAAAGGTGGCTGGAATAGTTGGTTCTGCTGAAAGGAGATAGCAATTCCGATGTGGGCGGAAATACGCGACTTTTGGCAAGTTTCCGCGGCGTGCGGGTCCATTAGCAGAAATATGGTTGAAATTGGCCTCTACCAACGCCAATCGCCATCGAAGACGCAACAATTAAACAACTTGCGAGTATATATTGAAAATCTAGTATCGTCTAGATTATTATATAAACTGAAAGATAAACTTAACATCATCGGACCCTCTCTCCGATCCTGCAGTCGCATCCCCACCCACAACGACTAATTATTCGCCCTCCCAAAGCCGACGGAGCCCGCTTCCGATGCCGGAACCGCATTCCTCATTGATAAAGACCTCAACTTCATTGGCCATCCATATAAGCCGTCTCACTACCCATCATCAGCGCCTCTAAAATCAACACCGCCGCCATGTCCTTCACCGTCCTCTCAGACTCCAACGTCAGGCACATCCTTGACACGTTATCGTCCTCGGACGTAACCGACCTTGTCTCGGCCCTTGAACAAGCCCTCGTCCAGTACTCGTGCAACAATGAGCAGCAGTACCAGCCGCACCGTGCCGTCGTCAACCGAAACGACCAGGTCAGCCTGTTCATGCCCGCGACGACAGACCAGCTTCTGGGCGTCAAGATCGTCGGCATCGCCCCGACAAGGGAAGAGACGGGCGCTTCGGCCGGTGTGCCTCCTCCGGGATTAAAGAGCGTCCTGACTCTGTGCGATGCAACGGGCCAGGCCTTTGGGACTCTGAATGCCGCGGCACTGACTGCTTTCCGGACGGCCCTGGGGTCCATGCTGGCCTACAGGTTTCGACGGAATACGGAGAACATTGTTGTTTTCGGCGCGGGAAAGCAGGCGCTTTGGCATATTCGCTTGGCGATCCTCCTAAAGGAGAAGGACATCAAGACCATCACCATTGTTAACCGCTCCGCCCAGAGAACCCAGCAATTGATCGACTCGCTCAAGTCTGATCCTCAGACGCCCTGGCCTTCTCACATCGATCTCAAAGTGTTTGATCCCCAGGGTGGTCGCGAGGCAGCACTGGAGTCCTTAGTCGTCGACGCAGATGTCTTCTTCTTTACCACGCCGAGCACGCAGCCCCTGTTCCCCGCTGGATTTCTCACCTCGGAAAAGGCCCTCAGCAAGACGCGATTCATCGGCGCCATCGGCTCCTACCGTCTAGACATGCAGGAGATCGACCCGGAGCTTCTGAAGCAGGTGGTAGACCCCGCAGGTGTGTTTGCCTCTGCGAGCTACAAGGGGGGATCTGTCGCTGTTGATTCTCGAGAGGGATGCCTGCAGGAGGCAGGGGAGCTGGTCAAGGCGGAGATTCCGACCGACAAGATGCTGGAGATTGGGCAGCTTCTGCAGATCAAGAATGCTGAGAAGCCTGAGGATCTGACGAGGTGGTTGGAGACTGGGTTTGTCATCTACAAGAGTGTTGGGGTGGGCGTTATGGACTTGGCGATTGGTCAGGAGCTGTTGAGGATTGCGAAGGAGAGGGGTATTGGGATTACTGCGGAGGAGTTTTGATGGAACGGTAGAGATAGAAATTGTGATCTTGGGTATTTCTGGTACCTACACTGTCAGAACAGAAATACTGTGAATATATACATGGTGGGAATATCAAACATTTCTATTTCCAACGCTAGTTTCTCGTCCAGATCGAGACACCGGGAACAAGTGAAATATGAGTGAATTACTGTCCATGCTTAATTCATCAGAGGGTGGATATCAGACGAGACCGGGAACTCATGATAGCAATGCGTATGATATTGCCTAAATGTCAGCTAATGAACTTACCAGTCGTGCTTCTCCCGGTTTTCAAAACCAGTCCCAGGCATTGTGCGTCGAACAGACATTACAAACTCTTGTTCTTCACTTATGGAAGCCAGCCTATCTCTCCTCTCATGGATCCTTCTCATAACCCAGCTCTCTGCTCCTCCTTCCTCATTTGTTAACCCTCTTGTAGAACGACTGGGTCGCCTCATGAATCAGAGCCATGACCTTGCCCGCCTCCAGCTTCTCCTCCCGGTTGAACGTGTACAAGCCATTAACCTCCTGCTCGATATCCGCCCTAGAATACCGTAAGCACAGCTTCAACATCCAGAATCAGTAGAAGATCAACTTACAACTGCGTATACACAAAAGCACAGCAGTGACCCCCCTCAATAGCACCCTTGACCAGCCTCTCAATCCTCTTGACCAGATCATCCGAGTTGGTCGCAGTCGTGTATCCCCAGTCACGGTTCTCCTCTCCATCTTGGCCGTCCTTCTTTGCGGGCGCAATGTTGACGCCGCCAAACTCGGTGTTCATGACTGGTGCGCCGGGCTTGTGGGCTGCCCCCTCGTCGACGCCAGGGATCGGCGGCACGAACATGTCCCTGCCTGCCTTTTGGCCCAGGATGGCGTCGAGGTCGGCGCACGTCTTTTCGAGCTCGGGGCCGTCGCTGTAGTCGTGGAAGGTGGTGAGGTCTGTGAGGACGTGCTCCCAGCCGCAGTTATCGTTGATGCTCCGCGTGTTGTCGAGGCCCCTATGATCATTAGAAATGACCCAAGATACAACAAGTTCGACTTACTTGGTCAGATAGTACAGCTGCCGGATATGATTCCGCTGATCGACATTATCCTTGAGAGACCCGTACCCCCAGCTCTCGTTGACAGGAGTCCACGTCACGACAGACGGGCGGTTAATCACCAGCTTCACGGCCTCTGTCCACTCGGCGTTGAACCGCTCGACGTACTCGTCGCTGAACTGGTACGCGTTGGCCATCTCCCCCCACACGAGGTACCCGAGCTTGTCAGCCCAGTAGTAGAACAGCGGGTCCTCGACCTTCTGGTGCTTCCTGCAGCCGTTGAGGCCCATCTTCTTGGCGAGCTCGATGTCGGCCTTGAGGCTGTCGGGCGTGGGGGGCGTCATGAACGTGTCCGGCCAGTAGCCCTGGTCGAGGCAGAGGGCCTGGAAGTACGGCTTGTCGTTCAGCCTCCAGATGCCGTCGCCCTTGGTCCAGTCGATTGAGCGCATGCCCGTCGTGGTCTTGACCTCGTCGATTGTCTCTCCGGAGCTGGAGAGGAGGCGGATGACCAGGTCGTACAGCTGGGGGTGCTCGGGAGACCAGAGGGCGACGCCGTCTCGCCAGCAGGAATCGTCTTGGAGAGGGGCATCTTGGACGACAGATTGGGGCAGTCTGGACCTCTGCTCTTCGGAAAGGCGCACGCTCAGATCAACGGCGACTGAATCAGTCTCCCGCGGCAGAGCCTTCTTGTCCGACTTGGCCACAGGCACACCCGCAAAGCTGGCCTCCAGCTCCACGCTGTAATCCTTGCCGGCTCGCCTTCCCTTGACGGCAATGGTGCTGCGAAGCTGGCCCGAATGGATGTCGTTGGACTTGATGACGGTGCCGGATGAACTGTCGGCGATGCGCGCAGAGGGCACGACCTCGAGCCAGACCGACTGCCAGATGCCGCCAGAAGGTGTGTAGAAGATGCTCTCGGGCTTTGCACCCCAGTACTGCTTCCCCCGCGGCTGCGTCAAGTCGTACGCCGAGTCGTAAACGCGGACAGTCAGACGGTGAGCAGCAGCAACGCCCAGGGCATCAGTGACATCAATCTCAAAGGGAACATGGCCGCCGCGATGGCCCCCAACGTACTCCCCATTAACCCAGACAGTAGCAACGTAGTCGACGGCGCCAAACCTCAGCACAAGCCGATGGCCCTGCTCCTTCTCCTGCGCAGTGCGCAGGTCAGAGATGGCGCGCTCGTACCACAGCACCTCGTGGACGCCGCGGTCGTTGATGCCCGAGGCCGGAGATTGAAAGACAAAAGGCACAGTGATCTTGGTCTTGGAGTTTGTCTTTTGGGACGACGACGAAAAGACGTTGTTCTGGATCAGGGTCTGGGTGTCGCCGACGATGCGCTGGACGACGCTGTCGCTCTCGGTGGACGCCTCGTTGCGGGCGGTGGAGGTGACGCTGGCGCTCTCGGGAAGGCCGGTGCGCTGCCAGCTCTGCGAGAGGCCGTCGTCAGCATCGTCGAAGAGAAAGTCCCACTGGCCGTTGAGGGTCTCCCAGCGGAGGGGGTTGCGCTCAAAGTCGGGACGGGGATACGTCATCGTGGCGGGGGAATGGTGCAGAGGAATTGCAATGGTAGATGTAGAAGGGAATTGGGGTGACTCGGGATGACTCGAGATTTAAACGAGCGTGTACGCGTTAAAAAGACCTTGATGTGCTTGTCAATTCACCGACCGTTTCGCCACGCGTCGATCGATTGAAGCTTCAGTTGGTGAGGATGAGGGGTCGATGAGGGGACCAGATGCAGGGAGCTCTCTCGTAATCAGGCGGTGGGTCATTGAATCCTCCTGTGAGACTCGATAATCTGAATCATGCTGTTGATTGAGCGAGACAAGTTGGGGATCGTCACGCATCTCCACATGGATTGTCTTACCGTGGTGGACATTTTGTGGTTCATTGTTTTCTTTCTGTTTCTTTGAGTCGATCCACAGAAATTGCACGATGCGAAAGACCACTGTATGTGTCTCGAGTTCAAGACTCCATTATGAAATTACACTATGAGATGCAGTACGCTTCCTGCCCAGGTCCTATCTACTTATGTCTGGTGGTATCACTAATTTAGCTCTTGTTCAATGCAACGCTTTAATCACTCCTTCAGAATGCTCGACCCCTCCCGCACCGCCGTCGTCCCCCCCGACGAGTCGCTCACCCTCCGGATCGTCTTCCACGCGCTGAGGCTCTTCTCGGTGAACACCCCCGGCGAGTCGAGCAGCGAGTTGCGCCCAAAGTTGAGCGTCCCCAGGCTGGGGCTCGGGCTGGGGCTGTTGGCCTCGATCTTGGTGTGCACTCCGAGCGCCTGTCCGTCGAAGGGGTTCAGCTTGGTCGATCCGCTGCCGCTGCTGCCGAGCCGGCGCTGGGCTATTGTAGCTCCCTTGGAAGATGATGATGGTCCTCCGGCCGCCGTCCCGGCTCGTCGCCTCCTCCAGAGGAAGAAGGCTGCGGCGATGAGGAGCACTCCGATCGCTACGCCGATGCCGATGCCTGCCTTTGCCCCCGTCGAGAGGCCCTTGCTGCCGGAACTTGCTCCTTTGTCGCTGTCGGATCCGTCGCCGCTGGAGCTGCCGCTGCCGCTGCTCTCACTGTCGTCTTCGTCGTCGTCCGACGTGATGTAGTCGTCTGGGTTCCCCTCCGTGTCCTCGATGCTCCCCGTGCTGGACTTTCTCTCCTTCTCTTCATGGTCCCCGACGCACGAGTACTTGCCCTTGACAATCTTCTTGACGTTGGCGTCGAACCAGCTGCAGTCCATGGAGTCGTCGCCCGAGATCTTAAAGTCGCCCGTGACCTCCTCCAGGTTAAAGAACTCGACGTTGTCGAACGAGCCCTTGAGCGAGATGGTGCCCGCCGACTTGAGCGCGTTGGCCGTTATGTTGGTGAGTTCGTCGTTGCCCTTGACGGTCAGCTCTTCGACGTATGTCACCCTGGGAAGAGCAAATGTCGTCAGAGACGGGTTGTCCTCCACGGTAATCGTCCCGTCCAGCTCCTTCAGAAGGGGTATCGTCAGGTCCTCCAGCGCTGTACCTTGGAACGCGAGAGAGCCCTTGACGTCCCGCAGCGACGCAAACTCAATCTTGCTCACGGCCTCGAAGGTCGATGTCGAAGTCCCGTTGCTGCCGCCGAGGGACGACAGCCGCGGGAAGCGGACAACAGGACCGTCTCCGTTTGATGTAACGGAAATGGTTCCAGCAGACTCGAGAGCAGTGAGCCCAATCTTTGTCAGCGCGCCGTTCTTGTAAAACGCCACGTCCCCCTTGACAGTCTTCAGCTTGGGGAACGAGACCTTTTCCAGCGCCGAGTTCTCCTTGATGCCAAAGGCCTTTTGGGCCGTTGTCAAGGCCCCCGCCTCCAGCTCCTTCAATTCCCCATTCGAATCGATGGAAAAGTCCCCCTTGACGGTGTGCACACCATTCAACTCTAGATATTCCACCTCTGTGTCGTAGACCCTCATCATGGAGCCCACCGTCACATCCGCCTCGTGCTCAATCGAGAGCTTCGCAAACGCGCCCGTGATGACATAGTTGTCGCCCACTTCCTCCAACGACGGGAACGACACGTCAAACTCCTTGATTGAATCCGACGTGTCGGTGCTCCAGATGGTGAGCTCGCCGTCGACGCTCTTGAGGTCCGATCCCGTGACGACCGTCTTCTTGGGCCGCGGGTGAGGGTAGATGACCAGGTCTCCGGTGAGGGAGCTGACGTCGCCGAGGTCGACGGAGGCCTTGTCGGATGGCCACGCGGAGGGATCGTTGTCGAAGAGGAGCGACAGAGAGCCGTCGATGTCGGTGCACGAGGAGATGCCGTCGGCGCCGTCGGGTGAATCGATGATTGTGTAGTTGCCAGAAATGTCGCAGTCTAGAACACGTCAGGGTTGTCTTCCCTCAGGGGGGGAAGTCTTGTATCATCAACTTACCTGCTGCTGCGAGCTGCCCAGAGAGGAGGAATGACACCGCCGCGAGGGCGATGCGTCTTGTCGGAGCCATGGAGCGACCCTTTGCCCCCCTCAATCCTTGGGATACCTTCAAAACCCAAGAAACAAAGGTAAGTCGGCTGACTCGAGCATTTCTTGAGAGGGGAAACCCTCGTCTTTCTTTTTATTCATCTCGCCTAACTTTGAGCAGAGCTGACCACCCCCGGTCCTCTTCGCAAGGGGGGGATTTCCATCGGCATGACCGTTTGGGGGTAAGCAGGTAATTAGCTCACGCCACGATGCGACGCTAGAAAGGGGTCCTTCAGGTGAGGATGCGCGCCAAGCGCCACCCCTGCCAGGGCGGATTGGGGGGAAATCCCCGTCTGCTAAGAGCATGGGATCTCTCAAAAACCATGGTGATTCCCAAGACGACAGGCGGGTGGCTGGGCGCCGCGCATCAATGGTGCTTTCGGTTGATGGGTTTCGTCTCGGCAGAGTTCTGTATCGAGTTAAACAAGTTTCGTTGAAACATGGTTTCAACTGGACCGGTGAGTCGAGATGCCAGACGACCCCGGAGAGTTTCGGCCACGCCTGGACTGGCAGGTGCCAAGTCAAACATTGGCCAGACGAGGGTATGCATACGAGCCTTCTCAGAGTGGACGAACAGTACGGAGAGACAACGCGTAAAGATGATTGATCATGTCGAGAGGTCTCGACCGCGGAAACGTTTGCTGACGAAGTGGCTTTTTCCACAGCGTGGCCGCTTGGACCATTGTGGAAATGAGGGCGGCATGAAGCGAGATATTGGCAGGCATGCGGTGCGATTTATGCAGATAAACTCCGGGCTTTCCGAGAGTTGTGCAGTTGAGATGGCACTATTTTTAGGTGATGATTGACGAATGTTTGATAAATGGCCACGATAAGGACGTTGAATGCCGCAGGTCCAGAGAGTAGAGAGGAGAAGTTGGATGAATGTCCTAAGTGTCGTGATACCTCCGACAGGAATAAATATCTTAACACCAACACCGCACTGCATAACATCCTCACCACGTAGCACCGCTGCATCAGTGCACATCTCGATCGATTGCTTCCGGCATTGTCTCTAGATAAGCCTCAGTGTTGGTGCCCATGACCAACATACCCGGGACCGTATCCATAGACAACAAATCCATCCTCTCCCCACTGTCGGTCAGCATCTCGTCTTGTCAAATCCCCTCTAGGCCTCGCTAACGCCTCCAGTCGATAGCGGTCTGAGAAGGCCTTCCCGCTCTGAGGGGGGTCTTCTTGATGGCTGCCCAATTGGAAAATCCCACAGCTACCAATTGCCGACAGATTTCGCGGGACTGATGGCTGTGCCCACCATGACGATGACACCCAAGGGCGAAACTGACAAATACTCGGGACTTGATAACCTGAATCTTCTTTTCTACACGTCGAGTTTAATTGACGGGAGGTGCCCTGCTATCTTGCTTTCATCTGTGTGACTGAGATAATGCAACCGCTGTCTAAGCCTCTCATTGCCTTCTAATGGGATCATTTCACGGTTCAAAACCTGGTCTACCAAGCCCGGTAGTTTTAATTTGCTACGCTATTCCCAGAACCTGGCATAAACTTGACCTATGACGTGCTGTTGGTAGATAATTACATACGGCCATTGCCGCTTGATAGTGGTGAGACTGACGGTTTGAATTAAGATCCAGCCTTTCCAAAGTGAACGTGTAAATTCTAAATTCAACTACATTGTTCTGGAAAGTCGAAACTGCCACCTCTAATATTGCCCAAACCCTTGACAGCGTCATCGAGAGAACCTCAAGTAACCCATCTATGAAAACGACGTCGCAGTACCACCACCACCATAAATCCCCCCCGACTTGCCCGTCTTTGTAGAGGCGATCCGTTTAACTAACAAGTTAGCAGAGCACGTTGTAGGAATCTGGACTACCAACATTTTCCCCATGAAAGAGGTTCTTTCAGGTCCTTCTCAGCCTCCTTCCACACTCGTGCACACCAGCACGCAACCAACAGATCGAAAAGCTTCTCCTCGAGTGTAGCCTCAACAGCAAGCCGAGGCAAGTCCTCAACTTTGCCCTGTTTATCACGGCTCACCTTTGTCTCCCTGGCAATGACCTGCCCATCTGCATCTCTCCAGACAATGATGTTGTTCCGCCACTGATTCAGCCGCCCCTTCATATCCGGATCTGCCTTCAAGAGGTCCTGGATCTTGAACGAGGACGGAGACAAGCCCTGCGACATGGTCAACTTGGGAAACGTGCGCTTCTGGCTTGTCTTTCCGATGAGCTCGACGTTTCTCTCGTTGAGGCTCGTCCAATCTCCCTTGAAGTCGTAGATGTGGTCGACGCGAGACTTCAGGCTCGGCTCTGAGCTCGCATCTGCAACGCGGTAGCGGATCTTTTCGATGCCGTAGACCTTGGTTGATGCGTCGCAGGGGGGGTTGCTGAGCTGGTAGAGGGTGCGGGATGGAGCGTACATGGAAAAGACTTTGCATCCGTCGAGGACGAGGGTGGGCAGGTCTTCGGGTGCAGGTGGCTGGTCTTGAAGCGGTTGGGCGGCATCATATAAGGGTGGCTGAGGTAGCGTTGGCTGTTCAGTTTCGACCTTCTCGTCGAGATCCGTTTTGGATTTCGAGTCTGAAATGCCTTGGGAACTCATGATCGTCGAGATGAGTTGTGATCTAGATGCAGTGGTGTAAATTATTCAACTGTGTCCTTCGAAGGCAATCCTGAGAGATGCACGGCCGTTTGTAAACTTGGTTGTGCAAGGATGACGTCCACGAACAAGTTGTCCGCTCACACCGATATCATCATTCCAGCCCAAGGAAATACATGTTCTCGAAATGGGGCATCGGGACTCTTTTATCAATACCTTTGATCGCCAAGTTGGGACAAATGCCCTCATCCTGAAGTGGCAGGCGACGCAGGACAAGATCATGAGGTTCTTCTGCTTTAGGATAAACGTTGCGCCCCTCGCCTTGGCAGCTTATCTAAGGCGTATTTTGCCTGCTGGCCGACGAATCAAGAGCGCCATTGGCGACACTACGCCGTAGAAGCGAGTTTTATCCTGCTTGATGCCTGACAATGCCCCCTCTGCGCCTGGCCAATGGATCCTTCCAAGGATGCCTTCTCACACTGTCTTGAACATCTACCCCAACGCCCATCCCACCTTGCCCATTGGGGACTATGATTTTCTCTGGAAGATTCTCTCATGATGGAATAAAATTGACCTAAATCAAATACTCAAGAAACCCCCATCCTGGCACCAATGTTCTTCAGAACGAACCGACAACTATGTGATAGGAGCTCTTCATATGACAGCCCCAGGATGGGGTTTCTTCAACTTCACTTATTCATAGTTACTTAGACGAGAATACCATACATACCTCTGAAATCGAAATCATTCAATACCATCCGTCCAGTCTACCAATTCTCGTTATTAGTTTATTCCATTCCAGTACTGGTAGATTCAGTGCTGACATGATCGAAAGCAGATTGCAAACACACAATCATATCAACCCTAACCATACTTCAGACGAAGGCTTTCTTTATTTCAAACCGAACATTGCCTTTGCAATAAGCCTTGCAATAAACTGGACTGTTTACTGCAACCCCTGCACATTCTTTCACCGAGGCATGTTTGGCCTCGCTAAAACGCCACCTCGCTAAGCTCGAGAAAGCGCAGGGAGTATTTTGATGCACTGTACGAGGATGAGCCATTCGACGATCTGAGCCAGTTCATTGAATGAAGTACTTTAAAGGGAGTTTGTATATCGAATCATCGTTTGTTAATTATCATCTGAATTTTTCATATGCATTTCCCCCATCTGATACCTCCGCGGTCACAAACGCATCCCGAGTCGCGGAGCCTGGAATGTTTGCTTTTGTCGCGCACGGTGCAGATTATCTTTGTGGAAAACGAAGAGTCTTTTCCCATGCGATTCACCACCAAACGGCCAAACACAATTGAAAAGACTGTCGAAAACCCTGGCTGAATGCTAAGGCAGTCGTGAATAGCTTCAAACGACAGAAAAACTGTCATAGACCTTCCAGATCGACGTCAAACAGTATCATGAGTTCATGACTGCGGGGAGTCCATTGACATCACGTGACTCCACATGAGGTCCCCTTGCATCCCGAGTCACACGGGCTCGCATGCTCCATGATGTGGCTGGGTCCCCGAGCAACACCTGTTTTATCACCCGCCAGCCCGGCTTCTTGCCCGCGGTCGGGAATCTCAAGCGATATACGGTCTATACTCAATTCCAAGACGACGCTCAATTGAATGCAAAGGAGCTGGTCTTGAATCCAACGCCCCCAAGGCACCTTGCGATGCCGTCGACCAAGCCTAACGCGCCGCCGCAGCCGACCACCGAGGCAGATGGTGCGCCCGACAACATCGACGCCATCCGCATCCCCGAACCCCATGGTACATACCTCCAGACTCGCGGCGCCCGCGCGGCTCGTAGGATCTACAAGGCGATGGGCGTCTGGCCCTGGGACATTGTGCCCGAGGCTCCCCCCAAGATGTGGGCCATCAACCTGCTCGAGGACCTCGCGCTGGTGGCCGACCACGTCGCGCGGAACCCAGGCGACAGCCTGGAGGACTTGCAGGCCGAGCTGAGGAGGTCGCTGGCGCGCGACCGGAAGCCCTCGTACGCAGGGAAGCTGATGGCGCAGGACGTCCACGCCGCCAAGAAGCGCTTCGTGCGCACGATGCCCCAGTCGCCCACCAGAGAAGGCAACCCGGACGACACGGGCGGCGAGGATGGAGGGAGCACCGTCGAGAGGAGGTCTGGGCGGCGACGGCGGACTGCAAACTACAGTGCGCCGGATTCGCCGACTGACCCGTCGAGGTCGCGTCGCCATACGTCGTCTGAGGAGAGCGAGGAGCACATGGCGTCGTCTATCACCGTCGCCTCGGAGTTTCCTCCGTCGCCTCCGATCCCTAGAAGTGTCAAGACACTGAAGCGACCGTCTACCACGATACCCAGCCCGATTGAGAAGCGCATCCGTCACAGCTCGCCAGAGGGTTCGCGCCTATCCGCGGCGCAGAGCCTGATGATGTTTAGCTCCCCCATGGCAACCTTTCAAATGGCCTCGTCATTTGGTAGTAGCGCACCGGTATGCACTCTTAATCCTTGTAATTGCCAAATGCTAACACCCACAGTCAAATGCCGCTCGGTCCCTCGAACCGGACAACCTCCAAGAAGCCCTCCAACCCGCAACGACAGCCTTCGTCTCCGCCATCAACTCCCACGTCCAGTCGATCCGCGCCTCGCTCGTGATCGCCCAGAAGGAAATATTCCCCCACCGAACCACACACCAAGAAGCCGTGAGCAAGCTCCGCGCATGCCAGGACCGCGTGCAGGCCATCCAGGACGACATCGCCGCGTCGCAAGAGGCCCTCCGGCAGCTCCTCCAGGAGACAGCCCAGCAGGACGCGCTCGCGCCGCAGCTGCACGCCCTGCAGGAGAACAACATGTCGCTGCCGCCCGAGATCGCGCAGGCGATCCGCAGCTACGACTCGCGCAGGGCGGCCAAGACGGAGGAGGTCAAGAAGCAGGAAGCCACAATCAGCGCCAAGCGCGAGGAGCTGAAGCGCGCGACGGACGACCTCGACGCTGCGGAGAAGAGCTCCAGCGGGCTGGAGTCGGACATCCAGGACCTGCAGGCGGCGGTGACGCGGGGGACGGAGGCGGCGCGGCTGGCGCACATGTTTGGCGTGGTGGTGCAGCTGGGGCCGGAGGGGCTGGCGAGCATCGAGCGCATATACCCGGAGATTGGATCGCTGCTCGACTCGCTGCTAGCGACCAAGGGGAACAACTCGCAGCAGGGCCATCAGGTGCATGGGGAGATGGTCGAGCGGGAGCATACTAATGGATTGTGAAGTTGAGCGATGTTTTTGTAAGCCGCAGGGGATTTTATTATCGACTTGATGCTTTTCGGGAAGCAGGTTTCTATAGGGTGTACGTATCTATAATTTGACGTTTAGGCGGGCATGCCTAGGGGAGACATATTGTTCAATTCGTGGGTGCCTTCTGATGTGATGTGATTTTGGAGAGTTGGCGTGGGGATTTAGGGTAGCTGTGATGAGGGGACAGAGCAGCATCAAGATCGTTCAACAGAGGAGGAGTTGATAGTAAGATGGGTGAAATTCATTGAGAGGTTCTTCAAAAGGAATAATATTTTGAAGATGTCTTGCATTCTCCTGGTTTGTGGTGCGCGAGCTGTGCAAATTCTCTCGCACATCGACTCTCGGTCGGGTGTCCAAGATTCCTTCAAGTTGTCAATATTGCTAATACTCTACAAACTACAAGCGACAACCGCACAACCCTCCCATCCCAAAGTAAAAAGATGGTAAAATATGCCGGCACCATGCGCAGCTCACTTTGGAATAGAGAAGTTCATGCTGGAGGAGTTTAGAGGACAAATGACATGAGGAACGGCTCGACGTTAGCGAACCGCCTGCCGACACTAATCATAGTTCCTCTTACGGACGACCCATCCATACCTCAGGTTGCGTGGTCTAGTTGGTTATGGCATCTCGTTAACACCGAGAAGGTCCCCGGTTCGATCCCGGGCGGAACCATCCTTTTGCACTTCCGAGCGTCGATCTCTTTTGCGCTGAATCCCCACAGCAACATGGCGTTGGTCTAATTGATCATCGGCCCAACTCTCCCCGGTCTTACTAGTTCAGCCCNGCACTTCCGAGCGTCGATCTCTTTTGCGCTGAATCCCCACAGCAACATGGCGTTGGTCTAATTGATCATCGGCCCAACTCTCCCCGGTCTTACTAGTTCAGCCCTATGTTTTTTGCTCCTTTACACTCTTCTGAGCTCTTTCTGTCTTATCCCTCCGAATCACCGACAATGGGCGAATTCGACTGTTACTGCGCCATCTGCTGCGCGGCTCTCAACGCCTACGCCGAGATCGGCAGCAGCCGGCCCCTGGCTCTCAAGAGACGCCGGGTGCTTGTCCAGCGCAAGCGCGACGGAATCGATTCAGATGCCGAGATGGACGACGATGAGATGCCCGATCATGAATCTGAAGAATGGTACGAGGACCAGGAGGACCAGAGCTACGACCCCGACCTTGTCAGCTCTGAGAGCTTGGAGTGGATGGGCGAGGTGTCGTGCATTGGCTTCAACCCCTGTGCGACGGGTGATCGAAGGTTGGTGACGAAGAGAATGTTGAATCACGACGCTAAGAGAATACTAGAACTTTCTTTGCTGATGCAGTCCCCTACGACGATTATGTAAGTTCTTGACAGGTCGTCATGAATTAAACTGAGTGCTCGTTAGGGGGTCTTGGAAGTCATTCCCGGCGATGGTGAGTTCCCTTGGATGTAGCACAACAATGCTCATGGCTGATATTTAAAGACCCGAACCAGCCAGAAGAGGCCGAGTTTGACTGGTAGGCTGCCCAGAACCGTATACATTCACAAGCTCATCGCCCAGTTACGATGCGTCTGGATCGGGCAGAACCGCCGTCTTCCCTTTCCACCGAGTTTGCTACCGTATGCTTGAGAAAGCCTTTATTTCGACAAAGACCGCTTCTGCAATCGACCGCGATGTGCTGCATGAGGTGATGGGCCGGCTGTCGGAGCGCCACTCGACATGCTTGGACATCAATTACGGCGACATCTCGGGACGGGATCAATTTTGGGAGCCCATTCCGGGAGAGGAGGCAAGTATACCCAGGCTGTAATTAATTCACCAAGGCACTGACGACTCTAGTTCTCCGTTACAAACCCGAAAGAAGCTCAAGACTTTTACCAACGCCTCAAGGACAAGATAGCGAGAGGTGATTTTCGTCACGCGCCGAGCATAATATCTCACAGCCCGGCTGGCCACGCCAACGACCCCTTCTCGGGCTTTTCGAGTGAAATCCTATGCCTCATTGTGGACCAACTGTCGGGGAACGAACTATTGTCCTTTACGAGCGCATCGAGACCTATACACCGTGTCACCAGCGGGAACAGCTTTTGGAAATCGCGTATCGCGTCAGACATGCCCTGGCTATGGGAGCTGAACGAGTCTCTCACGGAACAAGCCTCGCAAATTGACTACAAGAAGTTGTATGGCTGGCTCAACGCCGTGACGAAACCTGTATATGGAGTAGGACAGCCCTTTCTGGCCATTGCAAACAGGAGGCGCATCTGGCAGGCTTGTGTGGAACTGACGGGCCATTACTTCGAGACCGCGGGGAAACAGCCTGCCACGACACCGGAGATTGGGATCGTCGAGCGGATTAATTGTCCTCTCATGCCCAAGGCCGCTCCTACGGAACTCCCGAGGAGTGATCAAGTCACTCAGACCATGTGGCTCCACTCCTGGAAGGAGATCGACGACCTGCCCTTTGTCTTTGAGACGTTTTGGAATGATAATGGTATTCTGATAGGTATTGGTGTTGTATTTGGAAATAGCCGGCGGGTATTTGGCTCTCAGAGTGGGAAGAAAGCTGCAGAGGGTTTCAAAGCCGGAAACTGGATATCTGAGCTGGTGCTGCATCTCGGAGCTGGGAACGATTCCGTGTCGGAGACGATCGACGGGATACAAGGCGTCACTGTGGGTATTCTGACGGGGGTAAACCATGGAGATACTGATCAAGAGTAGGTCAAGCTTCGCTCGGGAAGCAGACTTGATCTTGGCAACGCCAGATCGTTGGGTCATAGACCCCTCCTCGTAGCTGAGGGTGCATATCTAGTTGGCCTCCAGGGGCAACTAGGGGAGGTAACGTCAGCTGCTGCCATAACCCGATCCCGCTGACAAGTATAGGATGGCGTCATCACACGAATCGGTATCCTCGAGTGCTCCAAGTCAGAAGATCTGTCCTACAAACCCCGGCCATGGACAGAGAAGCTCGTCTGCGTAAACTTTAGAAACCCGCTCTGGCACCGCCCCGAGTCGAGCATCTCGATGCTCTTCCCGGAAGATCTCGAGGTGACTGCCCCGGAGGACTCGCTGAGCCGCTGGGAGACCTTGGTGTGGACGAGGAGCGAGCAGGAGCGTGACAAGCTGCACCGTGTTACTGCTCATGTGCCGCAGGATGGCTTGGATGCTCCGATTCTTGGAATGCGGTCCGAGTACACCAGGAGGTACTGGGAGCCGAAGCGGTATGTAGGCGAGGAATCGGACTGGCCGGAGGACGAGATGAGGCATCTGACGGTGGATGCGGCGGGTGGAGAGGTTATTGCCGAAGTTGGGGTGACTAGGAGTGAGGCTCTTGAGGGGATCATGGTGCGTGTTGGATCTGGATTTTTGGAAAGGTTGGTGAGCTGACGTTTCGTGTAGCTGAGGACGAACAAGGGCAATCATGTCATTTTTGGTAAGGGGGAGGTAGGAGAGGAGAATTGGAGGATGGTGAAACCTCCGAGGGGAGGACACATTGTTGGAATTGCCGCTTCGTTTGACGTGGACGAGAATACCGGGGTAAGTCGGCATGAGAGGCTCTGGGATGGATAGTTTGCTAACTGGGTGTGCTAGATGAAGGGAAGAATGGCTTCTTTGGTGGTGTTGCATTAGGGGTGCAGTTGGTGGACATGGCTATCTACCAGGATATGTTATATCTGGATACAACCCACTCACATGATCAGCCCCGTTGGCAGCCGAGTCCTGATGGAATAGCAACTGTGGCTGAAGAGAGGATTTAGACCGGGCTTACATTGGATGCACATCGCAAGCTTTAACTAGACCGATAACCATGTTATATGCTTCTTTAACAATTAGAGCAGAGACTCAGTCACCCTATCGATCGAACCTAGAGAGACGACATTATGGACAAGAGTGAGGGAAGTGACTCCGTCGTCGGATTCTGGCCATGGGACCAAGAATGACCCAGCCCTGGGGACAATGAGTAAGGGTCTCTGGCAAAGACACTGACTGACACTGACAACTTGGAGACAGAAGCGGCGGCATCGCCTGCTGGTACCTAATTCGTCTCTTAATCACCAATCATGCGGTTTGTTTTTCCGCCATTGAGCTGACAGTGCTGTACTGGTTTACTCCTTCCTATAAATTTCCCTCTCCCTCCCCTTCCACACACACACACACCATCAAAAAAAAACCTTTCTCTCTGCATCCATCAGCAACCAGAAGATCCTCGCCCCGAACAACAATCTTGCAAGCGGTCGACATGGAGCAGCACCTGGTCGCGGAATCGGCGCTGCCGTTTCTCCTCCTGGTCACTCTGGCCGACGCCATCACCAAGAGCACCTTCACGGCGCTCGCGGGGCCGTCGCTATCAGAGCCCGGGGTCTGGAATCTGGGAGCCGCCGCCATAATTCTCTCAGGCGTTTCTGGTGTGTTTGAGTTTCTCTCTCTTTCTCTCTCTTTCTCTCCCCCGCCTGTCTCCTCTGATGTGCCTGCTCGCCGCTGACAGAGAGTGCGCCAGACATCTTGGGCCAGCTTGTCCTCGGCTACGTGGCTGACTCGCGGTCGAGCGAGTTTGCCATGTTCATGAACGCGTCGGGTTTTCACTCTCCTAAGCCGTAGGTTCACCTCCCCCTCTCACTCGCTCGCTCCCCTGCTGACAGCCGCAGTTTTCTTCCCCAACAAGCGGCCAATCCTCGCCGGCGTCGTTGCTCCTCCGCTGAAATGCTTCGGAGGGGGTTCTCACGCTTCAGCATTCCTCACCCTCGCTGTGCTTCACCGTCAACCCGCCGTCCACCTCCGGTTTGCCCCCCCCCCCCAACGTCTTCTTCCCGGTTCCTCCCATCGCTGGATGCTAATGGTTCCTCCAGTTCCGCTTCCTACTACGTCACGGGAAGCATCGTCGTTTTCGCCGAGGCTTGCGGCCCGGTCTTGGTTTCCGCCCTTTCCAAACATGGCCACTTTGTTCCTGGCGTCGTATCGGGAGTCTGCTGTCTTGTCGCTTACAGCGTTACTGCTCTCCCCAATCTGGCTGTTTCTGTCTTCGAAGCTCTGAACGAACAGCCTGGCGCCTCCGTCACAGATCCTCTGCTGCCTCCTCAAGAAGCGCCCCACCAAGAAACACACCGACAAGTTCACCCCGGACCGCTGGGGAGCTACCGTGATGCACTCTCGTCGCTGAACAGAAACCTCTCCTCTATGGCTCTGGCCTTTTTTCTCATGGCAATCTCCAAAGCAACCCGTCCACTGTTCACCTCCTACATCCAGCATCGAGACGGCGTAACTGCTAAACAGGTGTGTGGAATACCAGGTCTCACGCTCTTGATGCTCATTCCTGCTGACATGGCCAGGCCAAAACTCTGTGGGTCATTCGGGGCATCATGAGCGTGGCCATCTTTGGGCTCCTCCTGCTACTTGCGGTCGTGTTTCTACTACGCAACATTTCGTCATTCAACAACATCACCCTTCACCTTGGTACAGCCAGCATCATCCTGATGGGATCGGATGCACTCATGATCGGGTTATCGACCTCCTTTTCTGCCATCACCACAGGTTCGTTTTTGCACAGTGTTTATCCCGGCCCGCTTTCTGACGAGAAAAAAGCCCTTGTTATCAATACACTCGGCGTGGCAACAGATCTCAGCGTCCTCGCCTTCTCTGCCAATCTCTTTTCCAACGACGTTGCTGGCCGTCTCCTCATGCTGATCGCAACCACCGAGAGCGCCGGGACGTTGCTCGGTATTGGGATACTCTATCCCATCTACCAGTGGAGCCTCGACGAGAGTACCTCGTCTCTTTCTGGCGGCCTGCCTTACTACATTTGCGCCGTAAGTAATCACGCTAGAAGTCTGATTCTCGATTCGTACTCACGCTTGACTTTAGTCTATCTACGCCGTCGTTGCGGGAATTGTCTGGTCCCTGAAACCCCTCACGCGTGAGGCATAAAGTATCCAGTCAATGGTATCTGTAGTTCCCTACCCGGATTACGGGTACTATATGAGGAGAGATAAAAGAGAAGAAGTTTGTAAGATAGTTTTCAGGCAGGAGGTATTTTGTCTTTCACTCCAGGGACGATATGACCTAGGCGCATTACTCTACCCTCAAGAGGTCGGAAAATATTTGTCAACCTCTAATAAAGGTTGCATTCTGACTTTATAAGATAGATGAGGTTTAAGGCGGAGATTTAGCGAGGTAGAATCTAAAGCCAGCAAAGTCATTTACAAAAAAACAATGCGAGAACTATGAGTATAAAATAGGAGGCCTTGCGCCGTTACTACGGCTTGGTTAGATGAAAGCTAGGCGTAACTATCTACAGGTCGCTCGCGAGCAAGCCTCAATGCCGGTTAAAATGTCAGTCATAAAGAAGAGACGGCCTAGCACTCAGTTTGGAACATATCCTGCATTGCGCTGAGCTTCCATGTACTTCCTTATTCTATTTTTATTCTATTTTTCGTACTGATGCTAAGAGGCCCAGAAGCAGCCAAGTTCCAGACCGTCCTATTCCACACAGCGAACGAACCGCGAGTCGGCCGGGCTGACGCGCCTAACTCGATCAGCTCCCAATGGCTCAGTCTCCCCCGGATCACTGGCCTGACCACCGCGAGGATCCATTTACGTTTGGGCGGTTCTTGTCGTACTCCCACGCGTGCATGTTCCACGAGTCCTTCTCAAGGTTGTGCAGGAGGATGAAGCTCGTGAGGAAGATGGCGCACCAGCTGTCCTGCTGGCGGCTGAACACCATGTGCTGGAGGCGCCCTGAGATCTCCCCCTCGAGTTCATCCATGCGCTTCTAGAACGCCATGTCCAGCTCTTGGTTGACGAGCCGAGGCAGTAGCGCTTTTCCGAACCAGCAGCCCGGTATGACCAAAGGGAACATGCCGACGCGAGCACCTCCCTCCACTATCGTCCACGCATGCTTGAAGAAGACGGCCTGCATGGCCCAGAAGCGCAATGCGAGGCGTACCAGCTCCGGCTGTGGGTTCCAGCGTCAGTCAGTCGAGCGCGCCCCCCCCAGTGCCCCCTAGAGGGCGAGGCTTACCCTTTTGATTTTCGGCTCCAGTCTTGTTCGACACCTCCACACTGAGTTGTAGCAAACACGAGGATGTGATTCACCAGCCTGCTCCGCTCTGTCGCTTCTCGCTTCACTTAAGACCAGTTCGAAGGTGAGGTCGTCACAGTAACGATCGAGCTTCTTTCGTCAACGCACCCAGCTCCAAAGAGGACGCAATGCTGGGTACCCTGGGGGTAATCATGCCGCCTGGGGCCCGCGGAAGAGCACGTGGGTGAGCACATCTTGACTGATGGGTATGTATGGCCTCAGCTTGACCTGCAACGACGGCCGGAATCCACTCGAGATCTCGATGGTTATTGGGCTCGAAGGGTCCGAAGGGAGTAACCCGACGACATTCTGGAGCAAAGCTTCGATTCGGATTTTATACAGGGCTGGGCACATTCTGCAAGTTAGAAGTCGAGAATATGTCTTAAGAGGCGGGGGATCATGGCTCACTGTGGGCAAGGCTCCTCGACCCCTTGAAATCGGCCGGGAAGCAGGAGCAGCTCCCAGGGGTGTAGAATATCCCTTTGGTTGACTATTTTGAAGCGTCGGCCGAGAATTCGTCCACTCGAGGATCACAACTGAGTGCACACTCTGTGTAGTCCCCGACCCAAATGTGAGTGGCCATTGTCACTGTGCCGAGGATCGGCCCCAGCAGGTCTGCCATCCCCGAAGTGGCCTCCATCATGGAGAAGGCAATGGTTCTAGAAGCAATGAGCTTGCCGGCATCGAATGGTATGAGTGGGGGTGTGTGCAGTGCATACCTCTGCTCTGGCTTTACTCTGTCATTGATTGCGGCGAAGACGAGGGCACCGGTTGCCCATGGTCCACCACCAACGAGGATGAAAAGCGGCGCTAGATAGAAGCACCAGATGGGAAAGGCCCGTACGGACCCTGTATCTGCATGTCAACCAAGCCTGCTGGCGAAAAGAAGTACAATGCGGGCCAAACTACCGACGACCGCAACAGAGCCCCAGTATAAGACAGTGCTGATGATGTTGAGCACCAGCGCCGTTCGCCTGCCTCTCTTGTCAACCACCATGCCCATCGGTATCTGCATGGCTGTCGCTGCGACAGGTCAACCCCGAGTGAACATGAATCGCGGCTGGGGACCTTGTCCTTCTTCTCTTACCAGCTAGCATCGACAAGGTAGAAAGAACGGTCAGCACAAGCCCGAGCTGGGCCTGGACCTCGGGGCTCTTGCAGAGCTCATCGGGAGGGTCGTCATGGCAGAACCGGCTGCTGCGTTGCAACTGCTGTCGACTCACGGCCAGCTCCAGCAGCTTGGGCGACGGAGCGCCGAGCATCGCGCAGCCAAGGGTAACGAGGAAGAGTTCGAGAGTGCAGAGCCAAAAGCCCAGCGGGTATTGGTGCCAATTGAGGGCCCAGGCAACGATCGCGGCGATCCAGGTCCGGCTGCCTATGCGTGCATCGTGTCGAGCTTGTCGACGGCGTGTGGGGAGGGGAGGGCTGTTCGGAAGGCATGCTCGATGGACGGCCTAGATAGTCTGCCATCGGGTGATGGGAAAAGACCTGCTTTGAACTGGACCAAGAAGAATTCATCGCCCTGTCAGTCCAGAGCCAAAGGTAGCTGGCATCGAGACCTCACCGGGGCGGTGCAGCTGTGGTGAGTAGAGTGCCTTGGGCCACCACATCCCACCCTTCTTCCTCCGATGCTCCGCCCAAGATCAAACAGCGTAGCTACTTTCAACCCCAAATGTGCCATTGGCCCTTTCACACCTTGAGCTGCATCAACAAGATTTCATCGCGCCCCTGTCTGTCCAGGGCCAAACGTTAGTCAGCTGGCAGCTCACCAGATCAGGTGGCGGGCTTGTGTAACACAACGTGCCACTCACGCAACCCCCTCCCTATAAATATAAAGTATAAAGGCAAAGCCTATTGCAGGTGCCTGTACCTTTTAATACTGCTAAACCAAAAAGAGTGCCTGAAAAAAGTATCCTTGGAGTGGCAAACTCTGTGGTCGGCTTCTTAAAAGGAAGGCTAATTGCTAGGCAGCTGTGTTGATGCCGGGGGCTATCATGCCAATCATGTGTTAAGAAAAACCTTGCGGAAACATCTTGCCCTTAGAGGAACAACAAGCAATTCAGGTAGGAGGTGGCCTGACAAGAATCATATCGTGATTGCATATCGTTGGGGAAATCGTCGGACGTTCCGGGACGGCGGACTTGTTGCGGAAGTCGCGGGAAGTTTGCTATCTGCTCCTCCAATCGTCAGTCTGCATTGGCCAATACCGCCTCTCAGCTCCGACAGGAACAGGGGTTCAGTTATTGCCCGTAAACTTTGAGGGGCTTCGTCACCTGGCCCCTAGACTTAACGGAACTCCGGCTTGCCGATGTCCGCAAGCTGGAACAATAACTTTATGGTCTGCGCTATAAAAGCTTGCTTGGCACTGCACCCAGCTCCTGTCTGCTCTGCATCTCATCCAATCTACTGAACCTCTGGCACCATGAAAAACGGCGTTTCGTTCAATCCCGACAAGGACATTCCCAACCTCTCCGGAAAGGTCATCCTCGTTACTGGAGGCAACATCGGATTAGGTCTCGAGACCATCCTCCAACTCGCCAAGCACGGCCCTGCGCACATCTATCTCGCAGCAAGATCAGAAGAAAAAGGCAGCCAGGCCGTCAAAGAGGTCCAAGAGAAGGTCCCCAACGCACCGCCCATTACATTCCTCCGCCTTGACCTGGCATCCCTCGCAAGCATAAAAGCAGCCGCCGCTACATTCAAGGCGTCATCAAATCGCTTGGACATCTTGATCAACAATGCAGGGATAATGGCCACGCCGGAAGGCCTCACAGAGGACGGATACGAGATCCAGTTCGGGACCAACCACGTCGGCCACGCCCTCCTCACGAAGCTCCTCCTGCCAACCCTCAAAGCCACCACCGCCAGTAACTCTGACGTGAGAGTCCTGTTCCTCTCGTCAGGGGCAGAGAGCATAGCACCCAAGGACTCGTACCATCTCGACAAGGCCAAGACGACGATGCCGCATCTCGGCATTTGGACGCGCTATGGGCAGTCCAAGCTCGCGAACCTTCACTATAGCGCGGCGCTTGCGAAACGACACCCGGACATCAAATTTATTAGTTGTCATCCCGGAGTGGTCAAGACTAATCTAACTACTCCGTATATCACCAGCTATGGGGCTGTGTTGGCTGTGGCATTGAAGTTTGTGGCTAATTTGATGTCGGTGAGCGTCGAGAAGGGAGCTTTGAACCAGATCTGGGCTGCGACTAGTCAGGAGGTGGAATCAGGAGTGTTTTATTATCCGGTTGGGGTCAAGGGGAAGGGTTCGGCGTTGAGTAAGGATGAGAAGGTTGGCGAGGAGTTGTGGGAGTGGACGGAGAAGGAGCTGGAGCCATATGTTAAGCAGCTGTGAGCAGATCTGGTTGCTGTTAATGGTCTGGTGTAGTTTTATATCTAATTATTTCGATCTGAATCTGGGATGAATGTTTGTGTCCTTTCTACTGGTCGCCCGTGATGACGCTCCAACTCGCAATTCTTGAGATGGAATTCTCTCATCAACCCACATCCTCGCTCTCCTGGTTCAGTTTCTCCAGCAGCTCAACCGTATTTAGCCCCTTGAACTTGTCGTCTCCCTTAAACTCCTCAATATCCCACCCTTCAGCCTCAATATATCTCTTTACATCGCCGCTCAACTGTTCTATATCCTCATATCCATAGTTCCAGCACTTGTGTAGAACCGCACCCATGTATTTATCCTCCACATCAGGCCACTCCCTCTCTCGAACCATCATCTTGATCTCATCATCCGTCTTGCCAGACTCATCGCCCGGCCGTGCCGAGACCATCATCTCATACACCAGCGTCGCGAAGCAGAACATGTCGGTTCGCAGAGTGGGCGGGTCATCAGGGCTGAACGGCTCACCGGACATGAACCACCCGTCAAACACCGAACCATTCACACACTGATCTGGATCGACGCCGGGATGGCTCCCCGTGAAGCCGAGAAGAAAGAGATCCAGCTCGGGGGATGAGAGCCAGCACAAGCCCCTGAGCATCTCCCCGAATGCTATCCCATAAGAATGGAGATGGGATAAAGCGGAGGTGAGGTGCAGACACCACTGGTAGATAATGGGGAGATAGGCATCCTTCACACGGGGAGGGCTCGAGCCTGACCATTGGTACATCCGCTTCCTGTAGTGCTTCATGAACCCGTCGAGGCTACCACCGGATGGCTTTTCGAGGATAGGGAGACCCGTCCACTCTTCTCGTCCTAGAAGTCTAATGGAGCATTGTCAGGGTTCCGCTGTGAAGCAATGCGGTCAACGTACCGAGGAAACCTAGGATGCTCGTTCCCAATCTTGTCATAGACAGCCAGTGTTTTCCACAGATTCCAAGTCTCAGTCTCGTTCCTCCAGAGCTGCTCATCGGCTTCAGGATCGCCGAGATCGAAGTAGCGGGCTTCTGGGATCATGATGACCGAGTTTGCATCCCTCGGGTAGATGTAAAAAAGGGGTAGTTCCAGCTGACGAAACTTGTTCTCTGTGTCGTGCGTGACCAAATCAGTTCTACGCTCTTCCTCTTCGGACTTGTCTCTCCCGTATTGACTCCATTCGAGGCCATCGCGGTCGAAGAGCGAGAGGGTTGGCATGATGGGCTTGAGTTGCTGCTCGGGGTGGGTTCAGGGTGACGTTGGTAGGGCGGAGGAAATGACAACGGGCTCAGGCCACTTATTGCCTCTTTGCCGAGAAACGGAATATTTCTAATCCGAACTCATGTTTGCCAAGTGAATGGTCGCAGGGGGTCGAGACTTGTTGGTTGTTGGCCCTGATCTCATTCGACATCTGTTCATGGGGGCTGTCTCATCATCGTGGAAGCAACCTGCCGTTGAAGGAGCAACAAGAAACTGAGATAGTATTCATGACGCATGAATTGACGAAATCAGTTGAAAGATTCATAACATCCGTAAAGCAACACTTGTTTAATTGAAATAACTTTGGTGTCAGGCTGTGCTGTCAAGACCATTGCTAATATCAACTCAAGTATCCTCACACCCGTATCACGTATTAAAAAGTGAAGGAATAATTGTTGAACGTGATAATCGGCAAAGGATGATACATACACATATCTCGGAATGGCCAACCCTAAGACTCAGGGAAAATTTAGGCCTTGACAGAAGCTGTGGGCAGATCGTCGCACCCGTCTGTCCAGAGTCAGTGAAGCGGATACGCGTTGGATCGAAACCTCAAGCTGGGCCTCCAGCTTTCTCCCGCGAGCGAAATCCAAGTGCTGGATTGGTGTTCGTCAAACTCATGGGGAGTCACGCCCGACTCGAGATTCCTCCCGTCATTCTGGAACATTTGCTCGAGGTCGATGACAGTGGGCGGCCCCCGAGGGCTGGCCTCTGCCACCCAGACACATGAATAGCGTGCCCCTTCGGTTTCCTTCTTTCCATTGATTGAGTAGGTGCCCAATCCTTTTTAGCGGACACCAATATCCTTGTTGATGTTCTTTTCAACGTCTGTGTGGGCCGTCGTTGATGCCTCTATGTTGTATCGGTCACTGCTAGAGTCGACTGGGAAACCCGGCATTGAGCCGTTTCGTCACTTCTCCTTCAGGTCCCATCCTAACTAGGTATGTTGACTATCTTCCGGGCCCGCATTAGCACGGTCCGGGCTATAGCCTCTAAAGGTTTCCGGGGTCCTAGTTCATCAGGGACACCCTGGTCTTCTTCCCAGCGGTTTCCAAGTCCCGAGCCGGCAAACGGTATACTCGAGGGAAGCTCCACCACCGAAGTGGACTCCTCGGCATGGGGGCGACGGTTGCCCTAAATACCGTATGTGGCGACTTCGAAGCAGGTTCGTAGTTGCTACCCAAGCGGATCACGGGAGGGTCCGGGTCTTGGGCTTGCTCCGAGGTTCCTCGGCACAATACAGAAGAATTGGATCCCCGGATGTTCCTCTTGGGCATTGAAGACATGGCAAATAGAGTTGGATCCCGTGATGACCAAGAAAGTCGACATCAGTCCTGTCGAGCTGCTGATGGAGGCTGGAGGTGCTACCGCTGTTGACCGGCCTAAAAGCCTCTAACTGTTGGTCTTATTAAAATAGACATTAACCTAGTTACATGGCGTTCTAGACCGCAGGTGCAGCTAACCCTGCCTATGGCCCTCCTCGCTGGCCGAACCGCCCTCCGTCTCCCTAGTGATGTCCGTGCAGACCTTGATCACCCCGTCCTCAACCCCCTCAGGGAACCTCTCAGTAGCCCAGCATTTACTCTGCAGCGGAAGCTCATCATCGCTCCCCCCCCTGGTCCCATGATCAGTGCCACTACGATCGACGGTGCCCTGTTTATAGAATGCCCCCCGGGTCGCAGGAAACTTCTGCCACCCTGATCGAGACCGAGATAGCTCCACCTGCCCTTGGCTGTTCTCCCGAGTCGAGCCACCGAGGAGCCGTGGCATGAGGCGGACCAGTACAGGCCTCATGGCCGGTACGTTTGCGCAGATCAGGCTGATGTTGAGCTCGCCGGCGCTCCACGTGGCGGTCTTCGCATTGTCGTGCGTCAGATCTGTGCCGTTGGTGAGATGGACCAGCGACTGCAGTCGGAGGATGCTCGTGGCGCATGCGAAGAAGCCGAGGGCGAAGACGATGATGAGGACTCGCTTCTGGCGCTTGGGCATGTTCAGATGCTTCAGCTCGGACATGGGCAGGATGAGGATCATGATGTCGGTTAGGATGTGCAGGGCGGTTTGGGTGAACCACAGGGGCTTCTTATTGAAGCAGAAGCCATCGATGGCGGGTTCCCAAAACTTTTGGACCGGGATGCAGAGGAAGATAGTCATGATGACGGTCTCGATGCCGAAGAGGAAGATGAAGGCGCCGGTGTAAAAGATGATTTTACGCATCCGGGGTCGTGGGAAGATGCGATAGAACTGGAAGAGGAATGAGGCCTTGATGAAGGAGAAGGCCAGATAGTAGCATAGGATGCTGGCAAATAGGGCCTAAAGTTGTTAGCTACGCTAATATCGACGGTTTTTGACCATACGACCGCTGGCCATGGCAGTCTGTCATACCTTGAGCGGTCGGAGGAGTTGTTCCTCTGTCAAATCCCAGACGTGCATCCCCAGCCCAGCATTCGCCTGGACCTTGACGAGGATAGTAAAAGCTGTCGAGAGGAGCATGGCGACCGTGATGCACCCATCTTCGATTCCAGGCGTGCGGATCAGAAAGAGGCGAATGTACAGACGGCAGAGCACAAAGAGGTTTCCCACGACCGTAAAGGCGACGGAGATCCTCACGGCCGTATCGCCGCTTGGGTTCTCCATTTCGGCGGTAGTGTATCCATACAGGATGATAACGTTGAAGACAGGGCTGAAAAGGATGGGAGGAACTTGGGGAACAACCCCAGCTTAAGATCTTCCCCCTCTGGCCCTAGAGGTATGTATGCGACACGAACCTTTTGAAGCACAGGCCTTGTCTGCATGTCGGCACCTCAAGTTGCCGTACTACGGAATGTTGTCTCGACGGATGGCTTCCAGGCTAGAATCCTCTCTGCGTCGACTATATTGGTGCTGGTGTGACGAAAGGACCAGAGTGCAACATGGTGGCGTCTGTGCGGTCTCTATTGCTCCCACTTCTGACAAGCCGTTCCTTGCCCCGGCGCAGGGGATGCCTTGCGCACGGCCTGTGCCGTTGCATTCGTCTGTTATTAGTTGGGGTAGTAATTGAAGTGACCGAAAGTATTCCCGTATCATTCAACGGTCGAATGCAACGCTTCCTCACTGAAACGTGAGACGGCAGTTGGGATTTGCTGGACTTGGGTCGGGTCTAGAAAGAAACCCCTTCTCTGAGGATACTAATTAATTAAAATAATGATTACTAAGAGGAAGAAGGAAAGTTCCAAAAACGGGACCGGGAACCTTCCGGGTAGCTGATCCCACGTGGATGCGGTGGTAACCACTAATGCCGTGCGGCAGATACTCCCCCTTGTTGCGGCAGCTCGGACCTATCCGATTAACCAGGGGACAGACATGGTTTTGCAAACCACAGGTGATATCTCCTAAAGAAGGGACATGTCGTTATACCCACCATTTTAGGCCATCGTCAACATGGACCTGCCACTTGAACGGCACCCCAAGCAGCTCTTGGACGCCATCACTAATCTAGTCCTATTCTTCTAGAAGCCAGCTGGTCCAGCGCTCTTGCAGTCAGCACCCACCGCATCAACGAGGCGACCTGCAGCCCCTCTCTATCTGGAACGTCGTCGTGTGCGCCGTGGTGCTCCTCAGACTGGCCGTCGAAGTTTAGATGCCCAAGCGATACCCTCCCTCTTTATTTACCTGGCGTATATATGATCTGAGCTATACTGAAACAACTATAAAAATTCTTTATAATCTCTTAATAATTATTAAAAAAAAATATTATAATCTTTCTTTAAATACTATAAGTAGCTTTTTAATAACTTTCTGGGTTTCTTCTAGCTATTCTTATTAAGTTCTTAGAGTATAGTCTTTGTAGAGAGGTCACCACCAGCAAAATACCCAGGTTCGACTGTACAAGAAGCATCCCAGCCCAGCGCCTTCATACAGGGACTTTTGTACCACCAAGTCGACCCGATCTCCCAAGTCCCTTATCGAAGTATCTGCGCCTCGATGACGGCGTTCGGCCGGAACGGGCGTGCTGCTTGCTGACGCCTAGTTCGCAGACTAGAGAATAAGCGCCGAGGATCAACACGCTTTAGGACAACACATAATCCTCTATTTTAAGCCAGTCTCGTATTTTCCGCCTGCATCACTTCCCTAATGAGCCATATCATCCCCCCAAGGATGACCCAGGTCACGGGCCAAGGGATAAGCGCCGGAAGTGGATTTCATCAGAAGATCAAATCCTGCGAGGCTTGGGATCAGGGGTTAAACCTATCGCCAACACGCACATGAGCAAAGACCAGAAGGGTGGAGAAAATCTCACATAATCCCCCACACATCTCTCGCATCGCGCTCCAAGCGGCTGACGAGATCAGGACACTGCCGAGTTTGGGGGTCGTCTCGTATAAATGATCGGGGCTTCTCTCCCATCATGGCACATAGTCCGCCATACTTATGACAACTGACTCTCTGATATATTTCGGATATCAAAAATGGGCTCCGTCAACACCGATCAACCTGTCTTCCTTGTCGTTACGGGGGCGTGGCACCCGCCGGCGTGCTACGAGACTCTCAGGACGGAGCTTGCCTCGCTGGGATACGACTGTGCCATCCCGCAGATGCCCTCGATGGGTCACGGTGCCGAGGGAGTTACGTGGGAGGCCGACAAGGCAAAGATCATTGAGACGGCTGTCCCCTACTTTGAACAGGGGAGGGAGGTGGTTCTCGTTGCACACTCCTACGGCGGCATACCTGCGACTGCCGCCACCGAGGGACAAGGAGTACACGAGCGAGCCGGGAGGGGTCTAAAAGGTGGATTCCGCGCCATCATCTTTGTCGCGGCCTTTGCGGTTCCGGTCAAGGGTTGGGACCTGTTTACGACGGCTGGGAAAGTGTGGGCTGACTGGATGAACGCCGGCGAGGCCTACACCAAGGTGAGGGACTCGTAACATGAGTGACCTATAGTCTAGAGCGCTGACATGGCAACATAGAACAAGCTGTCGACGTTGAACGAAAAGGCATTCGAGATGCTGTACAACGACACCTCGGAGGAAGAAGGCAGGAAGGTGTTTGCCAAGGTGCTGCCACACTCTCAGGACGCCTTTGAAACGGGCATAAACTTTACTGCGGTTGACATCACGATACCAAAGACATACCTGCTCTGTGAGAATGATCTGCTCTTTCCTCCGGCCCTTCAGGAGCAGCTGGTCAAGTCGACGCCTGGCATGAAGGAGGTCAGGATGGCGGCTGGCCACAGTCCGTTCTTGGGTAAATGCCCGGAGACGGCGAACCTGTTGATTAAAATCGCAGAGGGAAGGCCTGAGTAGTTGATTTATTCAATGGTGCATCTGATTAGTCGAGATGGACTTGCTGCAAGGTCGGAGACTCGCTTCATACCGTCGTATTGACCTATGGTTCTTATACCCTGGGTACTTGCTTGCTTGCCACAACAACTTCTACTGCTGATGCATCTCGCTGTTGCAGCAGCGAAATGATGCTTTTCATTCTCTTATTTGGCAAACCCTGAATTATTACGTGGATCTGTTCAAATACGGGCAAGGAGCCGAGCTGAGAAGTGGCCCACAACGCTACTGACGCTATTGACGGCAGAGCCAGCACGCAAAAACAACCCGAGAGAAAAATACCGAGACGCAATGGAGCTGAAGAGATAAAGGTAGAGGGAAGGGATGGCTGTTCTACACATTTAACGACAACTGAAGTACATCACACAAAAAATCCAGTCATTTCGGTACCTGGGACTGTCAGTTCAGAAGAGACCACCGCGACTTGTGAATAGCTTGGCCGTTGGTTCTAGGCAGACTACTGCGAACTATCGAATAATGACAGCGCTAATCCAGGGACAACAGCCAGCCACGATACGATTTCGTAAATATTGAACTCTTGGCAACTGCTCTTAAATGAGACGATGCCCAAATTTTCCAGGTCCTGGCTCGCGTTTTCTCATCTCTGACCATTCTACCAAAAAGTCTCCATCATGGTGCGAATTGCTGCTGCGCTTGCGGCTCTGGCCCTCTCCGGCTCTGCTCATGCCGGCCACTGCCAACCCAGGAGCTCATCGTCCCTAACCCTCGATGCCACCGCGACGGCCTCCTCGACGGGAGCGTCTATCACGGGCGATCTCTCGACTACTTCAGGCACGATTGCAACGACCACGACCGCCGATGCAGAGTCTTCAACCACCGCTGTCCCAACCACCACAACCTCCGGCAGCTGCCCCGAGTCCTCCGCCAACTTGATCCAGAACCCTTCATTTGAAGACGTCGACGGGAGCACCGTTTCATGGGAATTTTACGGCGGAGCAGGCTACATCCGTAACCGACCCGGGCTGGCCCGAACCGGCCATTCTGTCGGGTACGCATCCTTCTCCCCCTCTCTCGACCAGTCGTCTAATCAAGTCCAAACAGCAACTTCCCCATGCCAGAACCCAAGTATCAAGAGATGTTCTCCGTCCTCCAGGGCCTCACCCCGGGACAGCAGTACCAGGTCACCTTCTGGTACCGCATCCTCGGCACACCCCCAGCGTCATCCGCGAGCGGCGAATGCTACTATTACCTCGATGTGCCCAACGCCAATTCCTTCATCTACGCGCCCGTCACGCCCGCCAAGGTCGCGAGTTTCTACCAGAGGCAGGATATGTTTTTCACGGCACTCGGTAGCTCCCACGTGGTCAGCTTGTCGTTTAGCTGCAACAGGGGAGCAGGCCAGGACTTGTCGATGATTGTCGACGACTTTAGGGTATCGCCTACGTGTCCGGTTACGCCGGTTAATCCACCTCCTCCGAGGCATTCGGTGGAGTAGTTCCTACAGCAGACTCCGATTTCGAGAAGCATCTTGAAGATATTTGCGGTATTTAGTTCTCTGTATAGATTACCTTCATGTTCTGGGCAACTCTTGTATAATTCTCTTACTGGCATCCATCGCTTCTCAACCATCCGTAGACATGCTATCCCATCGACCTTGGCCATTTCGAACCTCGTCTGTCCCTCTATCTTCATTCATTCCCTTTTTTCAAGGCCCCTGTTTTCTCCACCCCCTTCCAGAACACCTCTCGCTCGAGAGCCACCTGATTCAACAAGTCCGGTGTTCCAATGTACCCAACTCTCACCTTGGGGAAGTCCCAACCCGCTTCCTCGCTCGAACCAGAGTCCTCACCTGTCACGAGCAACATCCGAATGCTCTTGACAATAGACTCGAGGAATGCCTCCGCGTCTTGCGCCGAAACCGGATCCCCAACCTCGGAGAACACTCTCATGTCGCTACACTTAGAGTACGACCGGAGCCACCTCAGCGAATCGGCCTCGGCATCTGCACCGTCGTAGTTAATCCAGTCCCAGAACTTTATCGAGCCATCGTCCCGATCCTCGAGCTCCTTCACCACGGCCTCGATGTTGGTCCCGATCCCGAGCCACGGGCGCTCTGCCGCATGATCCACGATACAGTTGACGCAGAACAGCTCCTCCACGCTGGGCATGACGCTCAGAGCAACAGGGGTCTTGTAGTCTCTTAGCATGCGGAGTGGACGGTGATCCATGCTGGGACTGGAGGGTGTGAACTCAAAAGGTAACGCAAGCTGTTTGATCCGTTGAAGGTCCACAGGCATGAACTGCCCGATCGAGTAAGGAATGTCGACTAGGTCTACGATACCGACCCAGTCCCAAGATATGAAATTGTATATATGGCGGCCTGCGAGGCAGAGTACGTCGCGGTCGAAATGAAACCAAGTCTGCGGCTCAGAGGTGCGCGTTGCAAAAGCGAGCGTGTAGCCATAGTCAACTAGGAATTGCCTTGCCTCGCGGCAGGTGTGCAATAGAGGTGGAATTGGCGCTTCGCTGTAGAGGATTGAGCGGCGGCACAAGTGCCACGCCAGCCGGGGACTTTCGGAGAGCCAGATGGGATCTATGCGGGGGCACTCCCGAGAGGGTGTCCACGGCTCAGGAGGAGAAGACGGAGGCTCGCCGTCGCTGGTGGTGACGGAGAAGCCGTAGCGGTCGAGGGTTGACTGACTTAACGGGTGTCTCCCGAGCTGGAAGTCAACCTGATCTTTCGGCTCCAGGACGTAGCGGCTCCAGAAGCTTGCAAAGTATGCTAGCGAGTGGTGGATGGCGAGCTGAGAGGGGAGCGTCTGGGAGAACCACTCTCTGAAGGCCTGGTAGGCTTCTGGTGTGGGGGGGGGCCATTCCCGGACGTGAACGAAGCGGGGCGGGGTAGCGAGAATGTAAATTTGGCGTCGGATTTCGGGAGGAAGGCTTGGGAACAGCTCGAAAGCATCGGAATTCATGATGCGTTTGATGCCGCTTGTCAAAGTCGGAGGTGCTAGTGTAGATGAGAGAACGAATTTGAGGTTGCGGTCAGAGGTTCAGGTGCAACCCAATGGCACGTGCCTGGTCACAAGACCTGACAAGCGGCATGCATGAGCATGCTGACTGCTAACAGGGGGGTACACTGTTTATACCTGTGTTGCTAAAGATAGTTTGGAGGTTATATTATAATTTAAAGACTACTCTGTGGAAATAATTCTATCTATGCGTGGTTATAGGAGTCGCGCAACCCGGTTAGCAGGAGATATTAAAGAAGACAAATAAAAGTTAGAAAAAGTGTGACTAACAGGATTTACTATAACTAAGCTCAGCCCGTTCTAGACTTGATGCTCGGCAAGCGAACATGAGTAAAGAGTGAGATAAATACTTTCAACTAGGCTCCATTCCCATTGCATAATCTGCGAAGTCTCAACCTCCATCCACACACCGCTAGCAAACATCCCCAATTTCAGAGTCATCAGAAGAGTGGAGGTGTCTTCCCTCTCAGGAGGGTTGTCAGACAACTAGGCTATCGACTCAGCTTCGGAACGAAAAGCCATCTCCTCACTCTCGGAACAGTAGTGAATGCACTCATCTTCAGAGCCATGTATCTCATCGCAGCAGCTAAAATCCTCGTAATTACCAAATGTATCCAAGAGGTCTCCGGATATAAATAGCTCCTCATCCTCTTCTGTCCAGTCACGGCTGCGTCTCAACAGCTCCGCTGCAGTGTGATACCCATTGTTCGTTGCAAGCTTCACTGCCCGAATGAATTGACGGTGCCCATTTCCAGTGGTGAGAGCCTTGTGATGAATCAAGAGTGCCAGCATATCGACCCTCCCGTATTCTGCTGCTCCTTCCAGTGCCGTTCTTCCACCCTTCCTTGCCCCTCGAGCATTGACACGGGCTCCGTCATCGAGTAACTGGTGTGCTAAACCAAGGTGTCCCTTGATGGCAGCAAGCTGGAGGGCTGTGGCACCTTGGCAGAATGCTGGCGGCGCATTGATGTCTGCTCCCTTCTCTAGGAGGCAACTCAAGATTTCCAAGTTGCCCAACTCCACTGAAAGCTGAAGTGGGGAGCGACTGGCGAGCAAGGCACGATCGTGTTCATTGACGTCCGCTCCAGCGTTCAGCAGGGACTGGACCAGCTTTTTATTTTGTTTCTTAACAGCGATCTGTAATGGAGTTTCCATGCTGAGAGCTGATGGAGGGAGGTCATCGAGCCGTTGTTGGTGTTCGAGTAGCGCTTCCAGGCACGGCAGATTCTGTGTAGAGGCAATGGCAGCCCAGATACGTATATCGGCACGATGCCCTTGACTCAGAAGCTCGCGGAATCCTGTAGTATCCGTTCCGAAGGTGGCAATGGCTAGGGGACTGTCCGCAACGCACTTCCAACTGGGGTTATAGACGGGCGGGCGCCAAAAGAAGGGTTCGTTAGCGCCTTTCAAACCATAGGTGTACATGTAGTCCATAACCCCCCGTGAGATAGGAAGTATTGCAGAATCAAGCCCACAGACATTTGGGAGATGGTGGAAGAGTTTTCGCATAAGGTCGAGATCTCCAGACTTGGCAGCCAGACCAACAGCTGTACCTTCCAAAAGGTGGCAATCTGCTTGGCTGGGACGGTTGCTGAGAAGAAGGTCAACGAGTGGCAGATTTCCAGCTTGAATCGCCCCGCATAATGACCCTGGGTCGTAATGGCCATCATATGCTTTCAACACTTGTTGAAGCACATCCTGATTCCCACAAGCAATTGCTGCTTCAAGAGCAGACATTCCGTTGTCGTCTATGTCCTTCAAACTTGCATGGTACCTCAAAAGAAGTGCCAACAAGTTCTGGTCCCGAAGCCGAATCGCTGTGACAACTTCTCCCCCAAGAAGTTTCGCCCCATGTTCCAAGAGAGCTTCCACAGTCTGGAATCGTTGTTGAGCCAGATCTGAATCATGCTCACTATCCCTAGACGCATAAACTTTTGGCATAGCTTCTTGGAGTGCACTCTGTCCTTGACGATTTCGCTCATCTGGGTTCCCGCCAGCAGCCAACGCGGCGAGAAGCGGCTTTACTAACCATTTTCTTGCGAAAAAAGCCACCGCGCTACCAACCAATCGGGCTCCTTCCTCGATCAAGATTGCGCAGCAATTTGACCTTGACGCCATCTCACGAGACGGGCCCCCATCCATGACGTGTAGTAGCATCTTAAGAGCGGTTGGAGAGGGTAGAATTTCGAATGTAGAACTGTTGCAAAAGCAGATTTTTTCACACCCTTTGCGGTCGTCCAGATCGACAGTCGCGTTGACATCAGCTCCCTGCTGAATCAGAAATCGTAAAATATGTTCATGCCCGTGAAAGGCTGCGAGGAAGAGAAGAGAAGGCGTTATTAGTCCATTGTAAAGGCAGAGAAGCAGCTCGCAAGTACTCAGATGACCATCTGCCACTGCGACTTGCAACGGCGTGATACCGAGCCGGTTGCGCAGAAAACCAATAGGAAATATATCATGGAGACGAAGGATTGTATCTTTACTGCCCACGGTAGCAGCAGCGATGAAAACATCTGGTGTGACAAAGGGGGCGCTCAATTTGGATGGATCCTGGACAGAGAGATGATGTAGGATCAAGTTCGTGAAGTCATTGCCGGCCACAATAGCCGCGCTTAACGCAGTCTCTTGAAATATTTTATAGAAATAGTAGCCAGCGCTGATTTCTTTTGCTTTGGTAAGGTCAATATCCAGTTTCAGCATCTCTATGACGAAGTCCAGGTCCCGTAGATGAATCGCTGCGTGAAGAATCTCTTCCAGGTTGATTGAGCTGCCACGTTGGAACAGAAGCCTGATGATACGCAATTTAATCACATCAGGATACTCGGCTATCATGGCTGATTGGATAAGAGAGCTGGGGCGATCGACGTCCGCATGGAACTTGAGAAGCAGCTCAACCAAGTCCACATGACCCACGTCCACCGCCGCTTCGAGAGGGGTAACATGTTTACCGTGAAGATTTTGTATCACGGGTCCAGTATTGGGATCTTGGCCTGAGGCGAGGAGCCATTCGATAAGATCCAAACTCTGCACTGAGGCTCCTTTAGGACCCCATGCCCAACCATTGGCCTCTCGAAAGAGACGCTCCATGAATGACCTGATGGTTGTGTCTTCGCCTTGGAGTCTCTTCAGGTCAATCCGAAGATCTAAAATTCCGATTCCAAGGAGTAGATCTTGAAACTCTTCCCATTCCTGGAGGTGCCAGAACGTTCGAAGTCCGTTAGAGATCTGGTAGATAATAATCCTGAGACAATCGGGTATTGATTCATTCCCTGAGCCTTGTAGAATGGCCTGGGTCGTCTGCAAGTGCTCTCCTAGGTACCACTCCGGCATCGTCTTGCCGATTTCCGCCGCCAATTTGGAGACGCAAGCAAGTTCGTCGGTTCCTTGAACTTTTCGGGCGACGTCTGGAGCGAGAAGGCTCATCTGCATTGTCCAAGGAAGAGGCATGGCCAGAGCGGTAATGCGGGAATTACCGAGCCGCTGAAAGTTGCGAGCTACTGTAGGAAATAATATGAGCGATCTATAGCATCCTACTTGGATATCAACTTACACGTCTGGTATGTCTCACGGAATCTCAACCAGGGCAGAGAACTCGGCCACTCAAACTCCATCTGAAGTGGCTGTGGCGTACAAACAACAATGTGTGGGTTGGTTGGAGATGGGGGAGGGGAGCGTCCTGGTTGACATTTATGTTGAAACACTGGAATAAAAGGTTTAAAGAGATGAAAACGTCTTACGTTGAGCGATCTGATTGAAGATGTTGGTCTCGCGATGGCGGTTTGTCGCCTTGTTGATGGTAGATCGTTTTAAACGTTTGCCGCAGTGAATCACTTCACTATCCTTGCCCCCGTGCTTGCGTTTGGTGATCTTGCGATCGATGGACTGCCAGGTCTTTTTATCAAGTTTCTTCAAAATCCCCCACTTCTTGAGTTTATACTCTAGCCGTGCTTTCCTGGAGGGGAGTTGGTTAGTTTCTATGAAAAGATGGAGGCAAGCATAGGGAGTACAAACGTGGTGGGAAGCCCCAGAATCGATAGCAAGTCGACAAGCCCCTCCAATGACATGTCACACATGAGGAATTGATGTTGAATAAGAGGTTTGTGCTGGAGCCATTGTTCTTCGGTTGGCTGCGGCTGCTTGGCCCTCATGGCACCGTCAGCTTCCATGGTGGAGGGGGGGTGGAAATAATGGAGGGCCCAAAGGCAACAAAAGGTTTCCGATTCTGGACAGGAAAGTAGAGGTGGAGTTGGCGTTGTTGAGATGCCAGAGTTGTGGGGGAATCGTCGCCTCTTTGTATCTAATCAGGCTCTGGGCTCTCCTGGTGTGATTGGTCCGAGCCGGAATCTGAAGTGGCTTGCCAGGTTCGCCTCACCGTAACCTGGTGATCCACCTTCCGAGCCCTGAATGGCTTTCTCTGGCCTCGGCTATGTATGAGGGAGAGCTTGTGATTCGTCCCGCCCCGAACCTGAATGGCAGTGCTGGGCAGCAAGTGATGAAGCTGATTTCAGCCTAGGTTGGGGCCGTATGCACATTTGCCCACTCCATACTAAGGTGCCACGGTACCCCGGACAGCACCATTGGCGGTACCCCAAACCTGAGACCCACATGCCACAGCAAAGTGTTGGCTCATATTATTGGCAGAGGCCAGAATCTGAGAGTAAGCAAGACGCCGGCTGCTATCATTGGCCAGGGCCAGAATCTGAACAACATTCATCTCGCATGAGCCCTGCATGGGCCCGCCCGGTGCTGGAAGTAACGAACACAACTGTACTGCCCACTTGCCTCTACTTCGTCCCGGTGCAGCTAACTTATAAATCTCGGCTGCCTTCTATCGTCATGCGCGGCATTCTTGGCCAGAACATCCAACCTCAGCAAGGGAAGAGTCCGGGCCTTTTTGCAGCCCAGTATACGGAACCAGGGTTTCGTCCCTACGCGTGCCTGCTTGTTTGCTGTATATTCAGTATATCATCCCCCCAAGCGCAAAAATACCCAGCTATTGGCAACGAGCATGAATATCGAAGCTATCGTCGCAATCGTGACCCTGGTGGTTGCGATGCCCCCCTCAGTTTATATCGTGAACAAATGGTACAGACGACGCCAGCAAATATCTTCAAGTAGGCCCTTCCCCCATTCGATTCTCTTGATAGCTCCATGAACAGACGTCTGAATAGTTAAGCTAACTTGTTGACCAGCAATGACCCACCCAATCGAAGGCATCAGACCACTCGGACGCCAATCACAGCTCGTTTACTGCGTATCACATCATACCCTCACCTTTGGCCTTCGGATTAAGGATAGCATTCCGTATCCGCAGGCTCATCACCGAGATGGGACTTTAAGCGTTGTCTAGAAGTAGAGAGGAGATGAGTTCAAGATCAATCATATAGAAAGAGAAGCTCGTGCTGCAGGTTCGGAAGGTAGTTATTGAACCAGAGCGGTTATATATGTGACGGTATGGTTTGATTCCCAAGGGATAAACCTAGCG
>JAVIXY010000273.1:0-12622 GCA_033030565.1 Fusarium nematophilum
TCGAGACTTATACTTACTACCTTATTAACTTTACCTAGGATAATACCCCTAATAATATCTAGCCCGAGGCGAGGGATAACTTTTAGTACTATATTAATAAGGCTTTATATAAGAAACTAATAGCTATTATTACTAATTTATATATAGCCTTTAGCTTAATCCTATAGGCTTATTATATTAAGTATAACCTAGCCGGACTCGCTAAGAACTCTAACACCGTGGTTACCGGAGACTGAACCGTGACAGTTGGATTCTCAGTGACAGTAATGGTCGTGGCCGTTGAGACCACGACTGTGGTGGGAACAAAGTTGGTGACGGTTCTCGACACGGTCGACGTGCTGGCCGGGCGGGTGACAGTCACGGTAGCTGTGGATGAGCAGGTCCGAAGGGTGACGGTGATGACTCTGGTTGTCTCGATGATGTTGACGCAGCGGACATTCTGGGGATACAATCGCCTGGAGGCTCGACCAGCCGAGTTAGACTGGCGTCTGCTTAGAGCTCGTTTGTCTGGAACAGGGATACGTCCGGCGAGAGAACGCTTCTTCTTGGCAACGTAGTCTGGCTCCTCAGAGAGGGCAGTGAAGCCCGGAGGTGGCGGCACCGTCTGTGTTGGCGTCGTGGTCTCGGTGACGGTTGAGGTGCTCACCGAGGTGAAAGTGCTCCGGACGGTGACAACGTTGGTGACAGTAACTATATAATATCATTCGTCAGTAGGGAGGTCAAGGAGACTGGAGTATTGAGGACGGGCTACCGGCAGCTCCCGTTTCAACATCCGTGACAGTGGCGGTGACTGAAGTGATCGTGTTTGCCCTAAACACCGTGACGGTAGTCGTGCCCGTGACAGTGACGGGCGCCGGCGTAACAGTGCTAGTCGAGGTGCGGACCGCAGGGCAGACGGTGGTGCGAAAGGTCAAGGCGATGGTCTCGGTGAGGGTGGTGCGGGGGACGGTGCGCCTAGAGACTGGCCCAGAGTTGGTGATGCAAAACACCTGGTTGAAGATGGTGCTTTGCGCAGCGGCCAGGCCTTGCAGGGCGGCGAGGACCACGAGTTTGAGCTGCATGCTTTCTTTTATGTAGGTTGAGGGTGGATGAGCTTGGGGATTGCAGAAGGGCACCGTGGTAAAAGCACAGGGGATTTATACCTGTAGCTGCAATCTCGACGAGCTGTCTCGTCGTCGATTGCTTGTGAAAGTCGACGTACATGACCGAGTAGGCTGCATGGTCATTCGTGCGGGGATTTTGGTTGTTGCTCTGGATAGGAGAGCATAGAACTTGTATCTCTTCTGCGTGTCCTGCCAAGTACCCAATCATTCATCCAACTGCTGTACAACCTCCCGCCACGTCTTCTTCGGAAACTCAATCCTTTGCAAGAAGCCCCAACCCCCCTCTCCAAATGGCAAACCCGGGCCTCCCAACATTCTCACCCGCCGAAGGGAGCTTCTCTCCCCCCACCTTAATTGCAGTTAAACGGGTCATTGACTGATGACATCTCGGCCAGATGGAAATTGTAGCTGCCTTTGCACAGGTACGAGATGCCGGATTTGGCTTGGACACCTGTGTGGGATGGGTTTCCGCCTGGCCTTTCTGGGTGTTGTATCGCCATGTCATTATCACAACTATCGAGATGAAACAAATAGCCAGTTGGCGCATATTCTTACGCACTGCGATGCCAGTTATCCATGAGTGTTGCGAGACCAACAACTGTCTTCATCCAGCTATGGCAGTGGCGGAACGAGGTGAGTGAGTTCAGCCTCTAGCTCAAACCCACACTCTAATACTACCTTTTCTGGACAACAGTGCCGGCTGATAAGGTTCAACCATCGGGGAAATTGACGGGACATGACTGCGAACAGGGGGGGGGTTGCTACAAACACCAACTACCGAAAGAAGCGATAGTTTATGGGCCGGAATACGGAGGCTATAAAGCCAGGAGAGCCAGTCCCCCGAGTGAAGCTGCCATTCTGCGATGTGCGGGTTCTCGACAGGAGACCGACACGACATAGAGGTATACTGGTGGGGGCCTCCAATTCGGCACCCCCATCTCATCGTCATCATCCGTCTCACCATCACTGCAATCATAACTCGTTTCGAAACCATCGATTGTATCATTCTTGTCTTGGATTCTATGTGTACAACTGGGCAGTTCTATAGCCCGAAACCAGGTCATGAACTCGCTTTCATCGGATAAGGATATCTCAAAAGGTCGTTTCCAACGCCAACAATCCATCCCTCTAAACCAATCCATCCATCCCTTGCGTGTCTAGTCGTTTCTTAGCTGCCGCGAATGGCATTCACAAATCTATGTCCTCGTCCCTCTCTCCTGCCATCGTTTCGGCCGGGGCTCTGCGAATAAGAATCCGTCCGGGCAGCGTCATAGTACGCCTCGGCGTCTGGAATGCCTACCTTGGACGGGCGGGGAGGCGGAGGGGGAGCGTGTCCAGGCTGCTCCTGGGACTGCTGGGGATACACAGGCTCCCAGTCGCGGTTGGTCTCCTGGCGGTAGGGGTTGTTCTGGTAGGCCTCCTGGGGAGGGCGGCTGGCCCGCTGCTCTTCGCGAGCGGATCGCTCGTCACGGTTGGAGCGCTCGTCGCGGCTCTCGCGGTTCAATCGTCGGACGGAATCGTGGGAGCGAGGTGGAGGGGGTGCAGGCTGTGCAGGCTGTGCCGGCTGTGCCGGTTGCGCGGGGAGGAGGCCGCTCTGGGGTGCGCCGTTCTGGGGCGCGCCGACCTGGCGACGAGCCACCTGGGGCGACTGCTCCTCGTCATCTGTAGCGACCTCATCCTCTGGCTCGTCCTCGTATGCCCTCAGCTCGCTTCGCATGGCAAGGCTGGCGCAGATGCTCCTGGCCTCCTCGATAGCCTTCTTCTGAGCTTGGAGTGCCTTGCGGCGGTCGCGCGTCTCCTTGTTCTCGGCCGCGATGGCCTCGATGGTCGTGTCTTGCATCCGCAGAATCTCAATAGGATTGAACAGGCGGAGCATGCCCAGAAGGAGGTGTCGCTCAACGACTTGAGTGATGACGTTGCGGGTAAAGATGCGTGCGGTAAGATCGTAGTAGATGAGCATCTTCTCCAGAACCTCTTCCGCCTCGCTGTAGGAGCCACCATTCTCTGTGGCTTCGGCGCGCCACTTCCTCAGGCGCTCCTCGTACTCGGGGTCGAAGGGCTGCACCTCCAGCTCCATGTCATCGGTGAGGCGGCCAAGCTCCTTGTCGGCACTCTCGATGAGCTCCTTCATCTTGATCTCGAGGAAGTGCATGCGGAGGGGATCACGCATGCGCATGGGCCAGGCGTAGTCGATGACATCGGCAAGGAACTCGTTGCAGATGACGCTGACATTGTCCTTGTACTCTTGCGCCAGGACAGGCCAGTTCCGGGAGTAGTCCTGGAAGAGGATGTACGGTGCTCGGGGGTTGGAATCGAGAGGCAGTTCGTTACCTCGGATCTGTCGGAGAAGGGGCTCGACTTCATTCTCGGCAAAATCCTTCTTGGGCCGGTCTCCAATCATGCCAGCGGCAGGGAGACCCGAGCCGTTGGCAGCAGCGCCATTGGTACCGTTGGCAGCGGCAGCTCCAGCAGGCGGGCTGTTCTGGAACGTCACCTTGCGGCCATGCTGTCGGAACCGGCGTGCGAAGCGCTCGCTTTCCTCGCGGATTCGGGCACGAAGCTTCTGCGACGGCGTGCCCTTGGGGCTTGACTGTCTGGCAAAGAAGCGCTCGCCAAAGGGGTTCTTGTAGTTGCCGTTCACAGCAGGAGTGACAAGGTTGTTGGAGGCGGTGAAGAGCTCGCCCATCTGGAATCGCATCTCCTCGGGGGTGTCTTTGCCGACACCCATGGCCTTGAGCTGGGCCTCGCACCCGTCCAGCGCTTGCTGGATCTGTCGACGGAGGGTCTTGACATGCTTGCCGATGTGTCGCTGAAGCTGGGTGCTGAGCTTTGCGCGAAGGGCGCCAATACCCCACATCTCGGGGGGGAGGACTGCCCACTTGCCTCGAGTGAAGAACTCGGCCTCACGATGGGATCGCTCCTCTGGAGTCTGCCATCGCTCGCCGGGTCCGGGGTTCAGCAGGACGTACCAGCCAAGCTTGAAGTTGTTCTCCTGATCCTTGTTCATCACAAGCTCGATGAACTTTTCTTCGAGGCCGATCCGCTCAGTCATGTCGGGCTTCGTAAGAACACCGATGGTGCGTGATCCGGTGGGATCAAAGTACCGGGCCTTCTTGAGGATAGGAGCCTGGACGTAGTCGTTGTTGCCGCCGATGACGGCCAGGATGACGGTTCGGGTGCTCTTCATGTATTGGTCGGATAGCGCCTCGATGGTCTGGATATCGGCCTCGGACTGGTCCCGGTTGGCGACGCGGACGAGACCAGGCAGATCGACGAGGGTCAGCAGCGGCATGTCGGGGCCGCTCTTCTCGGCGACGAGGATGTCTCGAGCGGCGAACCGGCCGGGGATGCTTCGGGGGGCGATGAGCTCGGTGGCATCCCGCATCATCACGTCAAAGGGGGTGTCGCCGGTGACGTCGCCTCCATACTGGAGGAGGCGGGCCTGCTCGTTGTACGGCCGGCTCTTGTCGGGGATGATGGAAACCTTGAGCCTCGTCTCCTTGGCTCGCCGCATTCGAATCTCGGTCGCGAAGCGGGTGCAGGCGCCCGCATCTCGGGGGAAGGGCGTGCCGGTCAGGGCCTCGAGGACGGAGCTCTTGCCGGCGGATTGGTCGCCGACGACGACGATCTGGGGGAGCTTGACATTGTCGAGTTGGGCAAACTGGAGCTTGTCGATGAGGTCTAGCAGGCTGCGCTGCTCGGTGGCGAGGCCCTGGTCGCCCAGGGAGGATTCGATCGAAGGGCGCATTGCTTGCCTAGCGGTGGTGGAAGAGAGAGAGTCAGCAGCAGCTCGCCGGGCGTCTTGGTCAGGCGGGACGACGAACAGAGAGCCCATTCTCTCGCGGAAAATACTTTGCGGGGAATGGATAATATCAGTAGCAAAGCAACTGCAAGCCCAAGTCTTTGATGGTTTATATAATGAGAAAATAGGTTCTGGTCGAAGCGGCTCGGCTTCCTTGTCATGTGTCTTTTATATCGAGGACGCGTGGGCCATGATTCGCTACTTCCTGGGTTGCCTCCTTCGCCTTTTTTCTTGGTACACCGGTTTGCGTGGCCGTCGGACCCCGCCAAGCGTTCTCGGCCAGCCAGTTGCACCGGGGAGGCAACTTTTCAGGCGGGCATGATGCTGGGACCTAGCGCCATGTCTCGACTGCGCCACAAGCCCATCCAGCCCAGCAGGGACCACGGAGAAGTCTTGTTTCACAAGCGAAATGACCCAGCTAAAAGACCAGCTCCAGAATGGAATTCTACAGCTTCTAGCAAGCTGATTTGTCTGCTGGCATTTCTTCACCATTCTTTTTTCACCCGCGCTCTCGCTCAAAGCCGACGTGTGGCGCAGCCCATATGTGGCGGTGCAGATCTGCAATCTCTAACAGGCCTGACATCACCGAATCTCATCAGGAAAAGGTTTTATTTTCTTGCACAGCGCGAATTCGCCCCCCGTCGGAATCGACTTACGTAGCGAGCCACGTCGCTCAACACTTTTCCGCTGACTGAAGGCTTCCCCCGTTTATCTGCCGCTGGAGGGAGTCGATTGTCCGCCATTTTGCGCTTTGGCTTGAATGACGTACCCCACTACGTATTGCGACACGTCTGCTGGCACAACAGCACAGCCACAGCCACCCTAAAGCGACGCAGCGAACTGGGCAAGCAGGACAAGGCAGCAGTTTAAGATGCAAATCGAGGGATTTGGCATCTTAAAAAAAGGATAAACGGGGCTTAAAACTAAATGTGAAATATTGAAGACCTGGGAAGCTATCGATAAGTGGTCAGGGCTGGTGTATTGACTGATCTGATCAGTCCCAAGTGCGATGGTGACACAACACCTTTCCACTCGCAGATCCGTCACCAAAGACCCAAATGCCACACGGCGAGCCACACGCAAAAAGTCCAGACATTAAAGAATCCTGCATCATGAGCCAGAACAACCACTATCTTGCAAACGTAGTGCGCTCTATCCCTCTACCAGATACCCAGGCTGACTGGGTTGAGTGTACACCCAACTTTGGCGGACTATTGAACAGCCATCTCCCCGCACATCTGTAAGCTCAATGGGCGAACCGCAAGGCCTTTTGCATGGCTTTCAAAGGGCGGGGAGGGAATATCGCTGGCACCTAGTCCAGCAGATTTATGACCAAGTCTCTCAATGTCGTTGCGAGACAGCCCAGATCTTTACAACTCCAGGTCGCAAAGTCCAGCCCAGGTAATTGAGTACGTATCTATGAGAAGGGAATATTTATTTCTAAGATCTGCCTCCATAAATTCTCGCCTTTGCTTCACCACATACACAAACCTTTGTAGATGCAAGCTGTCAGGCTCTTGGGTAGTTGGTGACCTTCTCTAATTTAGGTTTCGGGTACGGGTATGGCGCAGCAAATGGGCGAAGAGTGGACTTACCGGGGGGCCAAACAGGGCAATGCTGTTGCATCCGTGATTGGTGAGAAGTAGGAGTCTTTCCCGAGAAAGGCTGGGCTGCGGAAGACGGCGACGGCTTGAACGGAAGACTGCCGCTCGTTGCTGCCTCGACCCGGGCGAAACTCATGGCCAAGTCTCCTCGACGGACAAACGTCGGCATCTTGCCAGCCATAGCTCATCGGTGCTTATTAAATCCATGTCCCTCAGAAGCACGGTTAGACGGGTTAATGAGTTTAGAGCCTTGAGTTCTGCAACCCTGATAGGACGAGAATATTACAACCTGCAAGGAGCCGAAGTCACTTGGCATGGATAGAGGGTCCAACTTGGATACTAGCAAGTAGAGTGTCGAGATATAGATGACAGGGGTGCATGGAATATCATAGGTTTGGTGTCTGCTGGGTGGCTTAGTTCACAGGCCAATAGGAAGTTAAGCCGCCAGCAACGAATCGGCTTGCCTGCAGAACGGCGTCCGGAAAGAAATGGACTCATGGCATTGACCACGTCGCAGCTAATGTTTGCCGCTCTTGACGGCTGCATTGCCAACAGCTCAGCAGCAGGACGGCGACGGGTTCTGCAACCGGCCGCTGTCAAGGGTACGTTTGTCATATTCTCCCACACATTTAAATGATAGATGCTACGTGTCCCCTTTCATCATTCTATGTTCCGCTCATGTTAGGCGGCTTGTACCCACAGATATCAAGCTCTTGTCAAGCAAGGCAAGCTCCCGTATTGTACAAACAATCAACTTCCAGGAAATTTCATCAAATCCAGGCTAGATACCTAAGTAGCCTGCAAACTACCGAGAAGTTTCACACTACCACCACCGCCTTTACCACCACCTGCAATGATTGAAGCTCTCTCACCGTTGCCTGCGCGAGACACTGCGCGGAAGCCAGGCTGTGAGGTATACCCTCCACCCCCCTGTCGGGTCTATCCGACGGCGGCACGGCATACACCGCCGGGAAGACGCACAGCCGGACATCAGTCTGAGGCCCTCTTCCCTGGAGGCCGCACAGAGGGTCAAGCTCTTCGACGCGGTTCATGGCAGCCGGGTCGAATGGTTGGCCGGGCTGGAAGAAGTAGAACTTGAAGCGTGTCTGGGAAAGCGAGAGGCGGGACTTGAAGCCGATGGCCTTGGATAGCACCTCGTGAAGGTCTGCGACTGCCTGCGACTCTTCCTCGTTCAAGACGTGGCGTTGGTCGAGGTTGTGGCTCTCTGGGGAGAGGAAGAAGTGCAGAGTTCGGACGAAGAAATTGGCTAGACTGTTTGCCTTTTCTGAAGTGACGGCTTCAAAGCTTGGTTCGGAAGTAAGCCAGCTCAATGTGACAAGGTCGGCTTTTCGCAACGCCGCTGGGCCAACTGAGAGCTGTCAGCCTTTTCGCGTCTTGGGCATGTCGGGTGTGCTCTCACAATGTGTCGAGATGAACCTGCGATAATCCAAGGGCTGGTACTCCTGATTTAACATCTCTGGAAGTACCGACTCGAACACGAGTTCAGATATTCCAGCGGCCATCAGGGACGTGAACAGCAGATTCGCCGGGAGGCCCTCGGCACGGCCGTACAAGAGAAGCTGGCCTGGGGATAACCCCGAAACCCTCAGAGCCCAAGTCTGCGCCGACTCATCAAAGCGTTGTTGAAGCGGATTGCGAGATTCGTCATCTAGATCCACGTTGGTCACATTCAGGCTCACGTCCCTGATATCTTGAAAGAGGCAGTCGAACTCCTTGACGGTATTGGTTCTGGATAAGCCCAGCGTGTTTGTTTCCACTGCCGCGGTGGCTTTGAAGGTGGTCGTCACTTGCGCGATGTTTTTCTTGAGCAGCGCGATCTGCTGCCGGAGGCTGCTCTGCATTGCTGGGCCGTCTCTAGCATGGGCCTCGTTGCACTCGCGTGCTTCGTTGAGCTCTCTGCGGAGCCATGAGTTTTCGTTCTCGAGCCTGAAGTTTTGACATTGTAGTCTTGAGGAGTCGGCTTGAGTGGTTTGGGGGCCTGTGCTGCTCTGGCCGACCTGGGGGGGTTCGGGGAGAGGGAGAGTTTTATTGACGGGAGGGATAGTTTCGGGGAGAGAGGGGAAAGTGATAGATTGGGTGATAGACTGGGACTCGGCTTCGAGAGCAGGGCAGTCTCCCTGAGCGGCACTGGGAGGGTCAGGTGCCGGTTCATCGTCGCTGATGTCGACAAAGGTAGGCTGCGGCCTCGGCTGTGAGAGACTTGTCTTGGTATGGAGTTTAATGACGCAGCGTCGGGCACCGCTTCCTTGTTGCTGGACCTTCTGGGAGGACTTTGGAGAACCACGAGGCTTGGAGGACGTTGCTTTGCCCTTGGGTGCAGACTTTTTGGGCTTTCGAACACCGCCTGGTTTTTGAGTGCCGTTGGACTTTTGCGAGCCACTAGATTCCTGAGTGTTTGGCTCTTGACCCTTGGGTTCTCCATCTCCCGGAGGATCGATGCCGGAGCTGCGCAAGCGTCTTGGACGGGGGGGTTCCCCGAGCTCGCAGACCAACCTCGCCACGTCCCGGCCGTCTCTCAGGCCCAGTTTGTCGAGTCCTGCTGGGCCCATCGAAAGCAGACCATCGACGTCCTGAGACTTGCTCGAGACCCTGCAATCTCGTGCCAGCTGCCTTTTTATCTGCTTCTCCGTGAAGGTCTGGCCTGTCTTCTTCTTCATGTGGTGGACGACGGTGCCCATGAAGTCGACGCCGTATTGGACGCACCAGCCAAGGTAGGCGAGCCGTATGAGGCGAACCTGGTGGTTCAAGGCTGGTGGGAGGGGTTTCTTCCTTTCGGTCATCGTGGTTGTAGTTCGGGGCTGTCCCGACTGGTTGTTGGCTTGTGGTTATCGTGAGGAGGGGACTTGGCTTGATATGGCTGTGCTCAATATTCTGGAGCAGACTTCATGGAAGAGGGCGGATCACAGACAATGCGATTGCTCAACGGCTGGTAATCTACCAGAATTAGCGGTCTGGCCTGCAGGGGCGCGGTGGGTTGTTTGCTTGGTGCGCGCTGCCGCTTTGCTAATACGCTCATACCCGTCGAGGCCTTCCGACGGGATGTGCTGGTCCAGTCAGTGCTCTTATCAATTGGCAAGACATGCTCCGATTGCCTACGATAATTCGACTCCATGGTGCTTGATCCCGTGGAGCCAAGTTTAGCTGACGTGTAAACACCTGGGTAGACAAAGAGCAGGCATGGGGGGCTCGACAACTATTAAACCGCCGTTCCTCTCCTTCGACCAAACAAACATTCTGCAAACTTTCAACCTAACGACGATTGAAACCATGAGTTCCTCAGAGGCACCACCTTCTTCCAAATCCGTGCACAACCGGCTCGTCCTCAGTATCGACATGGGGACGACCTACACGGCCGTATCCTACGCAGTCATCCCCGCAGGAGTCCCATCAGAGGACATCAGCGAGGCTCAGATCCGTACGATACGAAATTACCCCAGCGACTGGAACTTCGACCCCGGAGACGCAATGAAGATGGAGGTTCCAACAGAATACATGTACCCTCGCGGGTACGGCCTCCGCCGCCGTGTGTCGGATCGCGACGTCGAGATGAGGGATGGTGAAGATTTTGAAGACCCAGACGAGCCTATATGGGGATACCACGTCCACGGGAGATGGGCTCTCCCTGAGACGCACGAAGACAAGGGAAACCAGGCCGTGTCCCGAATCAAGCTCCTGCTGGACAACAGCAGGGCCACCACAGCCGTCAGGAGGCAAGTCAATGGTACGATGAGCCGTCTCAAGAGAAGGGGGGTCATCAGGTCTCACTTCCAGGTGATATCCGACTTCCTGACCTGTCTCTTGCGGCACGTGGAGGCCGAACTCCAGAGAGAGGGAATCGATAACAGCTACGAGACGGAGATTGTGCTGTGCATCCCGCCCATGTGGACGCAGAAGGCATTGCGGACGATGCAGACTTGCTTGGCTGTTGCGATTGACCAGGCTAAGTTTCGGGAGATCAACGTTGCCAACAACGCGATCGACAATCTCTTTATCGTGTCGGAACCGGAGGCGGCCGCGACCTGGATGCTCACACTGAAGGAGGCGATCAAGGTGATGCTGCTCAAGTACCTGGTCTACCTGCCTGCAACTTGCTAACAAATGCCAATCCAGTCTGGTGAAGCCTTTGTGCTCTTGGATGCAGGTAGGACATCTCAGCCAACCAATACTTGACGCCGCTGACCATGACAGGAGGAGGAACTGTGGATGCGAGCACATACGAAGTCACCACGGAGTACCCGCTCAGGCTAAAGAGCGTCAAGGCCAAACCTGGAGGTAAGGATGATGACGATGATGTGTTGCTTCCAGTTCTCACGACGGACAGGTGCTCTCTGCGGGTCGAGCTACATCAACCAAGACGTCGGAGCATACCTGAGAGAAATCCTCTCCACCGAGACGTACCTCGAAAATGGGAGCGAGACAATCGCCACCAGGGTCGAGCAGATCCTCATGGACTTTTTCGAATACAGGGTCAAGCGGAGTTTTGACATTGATTCGCCGGCCAGGATCCCGCCCATTGCAGTCCCGGGGCTCCGAAAGGACCCGGCTAAAGGGTTCAGGGATGGCAGTATCGTGATAGGGCGGCAAGTCTTATTTTCTGTTTCTTTGATAAATGCTGACGATGCTGCAGAAACGTAATCACGAATATATTTACAAAGCGTTTCGACCAGATTGTCCAGCTGATGAAGGACCAGCTGGGCGAGGTGGACAAGGATGAGAGTGTTAGGATCACGGTTCGATTTCCTGGACTTGGGCACTCCCATCTCTGCATGCTAACAACTGAACCAGAAGGTGGTCCTGATTGGCGGGTTTGCGGCCTCTATATCTCTCCAGAAGTACCTTGGGAGGAAGCTGGAGGAGTATAACAGGATCCGCGGGAAGGGCATTCGTCTCTTATGTCCGGAAGATATGTCGGTCAACTTCAACAACACTGCCCCCACCTCCACGGCTAACCATGTGCCAGGGCTGCCAACACCGTCTCTTGCGGAGCCGTCCTGCGAGCACTGAACAAGAACAACGGGCCTAGCAGGATATCTCAATCCAGCTACGCCATCCTGCGCCATGAGCCTTGGGGTGAATATGAAGAGCATAGGCACTCTCAGCCAAATTACAGCAAAGTGGATGGGAAGCCCTACCTCTGGGATGCCCTGAAATGGGTCATGCTGCAGGTGAGAAATACATGAGATGCTCCAAGGCAGGGCGGATTTGATTAACGCAGGTGCTGCAGGGAGAATTCGTCGGCCCCAAGTGGAGGAGCGAATCCTACCGGGGCTTCCACGTCATCTCCGCCGACTCGACAGAGCCGTTCGTCTGCAATGAACAACTCTACGTATCTGATCGTCCCAATAGACGGTCTCATTATAAACTAAGGGACAAGAGAAACAACGGTAAGTGGGATTGGGGATAGTCGACAGGGCGGTTTCACTGACACCTCTGAGGGTCCGAGAAAGTGGGCGACATCGAGATCGACTTTTCGGAGCTGCGAGACCGGGGGTTGCTCGAGGTGATTGATCCCCTGGCGAAGGAAGAAGGCAAAGTCATGGGGAAGCCGCACTACAGGGTGGACTATGAGTTGATCATCTGGGTCGTGGGCCGCTCTCTAGATAGTAAGTGTTTGACGCACGCCGACTTGTTCTGTTGGTGATGACTGACGGGAAGTTGGTAGTTGAGGTTGTGGTACATGGTGGGATGACCGAGATGTGTCGGATTAAGCCCAAGTGCCGGCTCAACATTGCGTCTAGCTTTCCGCTTGGGACTGCGTGAGATGGGCTTGTTGCTGGGGTGGGATGGGTTCAGGGGCATCTTGACGAGAGTGCGGATGGGAGCAGGTAGTAACAACCTCCGTGCATCTTGTAGACAAAATTCAAGGAGCGGCCTGAGTACGTGTTGGGCTCTGGGAAAATAAAGGCGTGACGAGACGAAAGTAAAATGGTGAGCTGAAGAAGAATAATTCAGGTCTGAACGTCAAAAATATTCAATCATATGGTAATATATGGCTTCCCGCTTTTCTTCTATCTTCTTTTCTTCTTCTTTTTCTCTTTTCTTTCTTTTCTTTCTTTCTTTCTTTTTTCTTCTTCTTTTTATTATTTTTTATT
>JAVIXY010000273.1:12780-39136 GCA_033030565.1 Fusarium nematophilum
CTTTTTTTTTCATATCTTTTTTTCTGCTCTTTTGCCGGGAATCGATCAGTAGGGGGCAGATGCCCAACGTAAGACAAGATAAGTTAGACCATTAAGTAAATGTCATCCTCCACATGTTCCTGGGGGGTAATACGGTAATCTAATATTTAAAGCTACTGTCGTGTCTGTCCTGGGCCTGAGGTAGGCGGGGGATGCGAGGGTGAAGTGTAAGGGGGGGACTTGGATGTGATCTGGCCTTGTGGGGATTCTGGTAGCCTCAGGCGTGTAGTGTTAGAGAGGGGCGATGGTGATGTTGTCTTTAGAGTTCATGGACCGTGGAGTTGGACTGGAGTGATGACCTGGAGCAGGGATGGCAGCAAAGTTCTACAAGAGATGAAGAGTATCAGTATGGAGCTGGTATTAGGCGACCCGCAGTGTAGAGCTTCCTCTTTTGTGAATATACATAGTTACTCGAGACTAAAGCTCAGAGGGATATCCTTCTCGGGTTGGCATGGATTCGCAAGTTTCACCGGTGTTTAGATGGTGGGCCAAGGGTCTCCCACACGCATCTTCAATGTTGTAGGTAGATCTCCTTGGTGATAGGATCACTAGATTTCAATTTCTTGCTGAGAATTTCTAATGCCTCCTGTGGATGGCTCATGAGTAACGTAGTGTCGGATGAATGATGATTAATATTCTCTGCAAGTCACCTCCGATGATAAGATATTTACAACAGGCCCTTGAGCAAATCCGCAACGGACTGAACAACAGGGTATTTAGGGAAAGCCGGGTTGTACACCTATCGCTCGTCAGCACACCATCACACAGCACATGATAAAGAAAGACTTACCGACTGGCACCGGGAGTTGTAATCCCCAGTCGTCCCCTTAATCAGAGACAGCTCATCTCCAGGAACTCCCAACTTCACCAACGCACCCGACTTGGGCGAGACCTTGTCCCACCCCGGCCCAGCAACGGGATCCTTGATCCACGCCACAAACCAGCCGTGAATAGAATCAGCCAACGCCTGCTGCGCCTCGGTGACACCCTGCAGAGCCTCGAAGCATTCGTTGCCGCCGTGGAAGAAGGGCACTTCAGTTCCATGCGTGGGCGCCGTGTTGGGGGGTCCCACGACATTGTCGTAGGCACCGAAGAAGCGATATGCCCAGGTGTCTTGCGCAGAACTGCGCATGTCAAGGAGGTAGTCGACGGGACAGTTGAAGCGAGCATCGCCGTACTGAGCACCGCTTCGAAGCGACTCGCTGCCATAGTCGGATGCATCATAAGCATCGATGAGTGCAGAGTCCGAGATGTGCGCGCTGTCTGCATCAAAGGTGTTGATCCAGTCTGCAAAGTTGCCGTTCTCAGCGCCGTAGACGAGGCTGAAGATGGTGCCCTCTCCGTCACTCGTGCCGGTCAACAGGGGCACATGCAAGGCATACTTCCCAGCTGCGAAACGCGCGGCGTAGTCCGAGTGCCGGGTGATGTCATCAATAACAGGGGTAAACCACGTGTTGAAGGTGGAGTTGAAGTTTGTCGTCTGGAAGGCGTAGACGTCGACGTCGCGGAGGCAGTCGAGCTGGCCCTCGCCCGAGCTGGGGCATCCGACTTCAGCTGCGACGGCGTCGAGGGCTTCATTAGTGGGCGCGTAGGCCGGGCCGGACATGGCGTTGGCGCTCATCTGGACGGCTCCCTTGAGGAAGGAGTCGGGGTGGTTCCAGAGGTAGTGGTCTACCTGGACGGCTCCTGAGGAGTGGCCGCCGAAGACGATGTGATCGGGGTTGCCGCCGAATGCTGCTGCGCATTAGTCAAGTATTGATGGTTTAGAGAGGATGATGCTTGCCTGCGATGTTATCGCGAATCCATTCCAGGGCCTTGTCGACATCAAGGATGCTAAAGTTCTGCGACTCCTCCCCGTCCTTGAGCTCGGCCGAGTGGGGTGACGCAAAGATGCTCTCGCGGGTGTTGAAGTTGACGTAGACGATGCCGTTGCGGGCAAAGTTGGTTCCTTGGAGCTGCGGGTTGCTGCTGGAGCCTGTGACCATGGCGCCGCCGTACATGTACACGAAGACCTGGGTCGAGTTAGCCAAACTACGGGATCAATGGCAAGGGAAGACTCACGGGAAGATCCTTTCCAGTCGAGGGCGCCCAGATGTTGAGGTTGAGGCAGTCCTCACCCTGCTGGCTGAAGAGGTCGCCCGAGATGGCCTGGGGACAAGTTGGGCCGTACGCGGTCGCGTCGATGGTTGAGGTTGACTCGGGGACATCCTGAGGAGCCCGCCATCTGGTCGATGTTAGACAGAAATATCCAAGGCCATGTTTCTCTGCTGTACCTGTTGTTTCCGCCCGTCGTGGCGGCAAAGGGAATGCCTAGGTAGACCGAGTTGCCATGAGCATCGCGAAACCCCTTGACGCTTCCCTGGGGAATGACGGCCGTCGGGTCCGGCTGCCGAGGACCAATGCACGCGCCCGCCGTCAGAGGGAAGAAGCACGACGCAGCGAGGGCTAGGCTCGCGGCGGTGGTGAACATATTGACGAATCCCATGTGTGGCTAAAGGTGCAGGAGTTGCAGAAAGGGGGAAGATCGACTGGAAGAGAGTGTCGACAGAAGTTTCATGTTGAAAAGACAAAAACTCCTGAAAATGATCCGCATGACGCGCTACCGAGAGAAAGGTTAGACCGGGCTGGAGGACCTGCTGTGTTTGTCAAATGGACAGATGCTGATCAATGACGGAGTATCGAGGGTGGAGAGGAGCTGGGGACCCTGGGAGAGCCGTTGAACAAGGGTCCACTGGCACTTACGAAAGAGGATATCATCTGCACGAATCACTGGATAGAGTTTGAGCTAGTGTCGGGCCAAGTGGCTACCATCATTGAAGTTGAAAATCTTGACGTTGATGGTGTTGAGGAACTACGTACCGACATGATCACTCCGAGCTCTACACAACCAGGATCAACAACGGTATTGAATATCTAATCCAACCCTATACAACCATCACTGATAATATCTCTTAATAAAAGTAGAGCTCTGCTACTCCACCATGGCACCATCAGGACCTCCCGCATGGGCCAACTCGGAACTAAATAGACTAATTCTAGAAACAGACCCGGCATAAGGCCGATGTCCTCCCGACTAGTGCCACTACGAAGCCGATTGATATGACAGCAGAGCTCTTATTACCGACGAACTCCGCAAGCTAGAAGATGGATCTTTCAGCTTTGTTCCTAACGCCGGTTGCCATTAGTCAAAACTTGCCGACGGACCCAGCCCGCCTTCTCCTAGTTAGGTAACTAGCCTGCACCGGGAGTCTCGGATGTTTAGAATGGGCTTCATCGGGAACTGACACGATTCATGCATCGATATCAGATTCTTTGGGAATGGCATTGTGGCCACAGTCGTGGCTCATCGGCCAGTTCCGCTCCCGAGTCTACCTCATTCTAACCAAAGGAAGAAATGGCGCCCTTTCGGGGGGACTTGTGTAGCATATCAGCTCAGACCGGATAAGAGTCTGTTCATGCGCAAAGGCTGAATGAAACCAGGATGTAATTTTCACATGCTTGAAATGCAAGCGTTTCTACTTCAAACGCGGAGGCTCCCCTCTAGCAGAACTACCTGTCTCTCACCCTTGATATCATAGCCCCCTTCCCTGCAGCCGTTCCTGCAGAAGACTGACACCAGGCACATGCACGTCTTGCTGATGCACCACCCCTGCTCCTCGTTCCATACCAGCGGTAGCTGAAGCTGAAGCGGGGGCTCAGACAAAAACAGGCTACCTGGACGCAGATCAAGAAATAAGACCCGGACAGCGGCCCTCGAATTCCTCCTCAGCTTCCCCGCCTTGCAACAAGCAGATCATCTTGAGTCGCAATGGCAGAGGGTCTCGGACAGGTGGTAGGTGCAGTTCCCAGGGATCATCGCGACCCTGTGTTTTGGATGTCACTGACAATGTGATAAAGGTGTCGTGGTACATCTGTACCGTGGTCGCCGTCGTCTTCGTGATTGCGAGAGTGTGGATCCGAGTCCGCAAGTTTGGTGCGCTGGGAGTTGACGATGGCCTCATCATACTGGCGACATGCTGTCTCATTGGAGATCTGGTCATCCAGCAGCACATGTGGAATCTGGGCATGGCCGAGATTCCAAAGGCGAGCCGAGAGGAGTTTATCCAGATCATGAAGGTGAGTTTGTCGCCGGGATTCAATAGAAGGTTGCTGACGGAGAAAGATGATCGTTCCCGGATCGATCCTATACGTGTCGTCGCTATGGGCTATCAAGATTGCCCTCGTGTTGTTCTACAAGAGGCTTGCCGCGCCGGGGACAAGGCTGCAGATCATTTATAACGTTGCACTCGGGATACTGGCGGCTTCGTGGACGACCATCTTCTTCCACATCATCTTTCAGTGCTTTCCGCATGATAAGAGGTGGTCGCAAGACCCAGAGTGTTGGTTCCAACGTGTCGACACCGTGGCTGAAGCTGATGATTCGCAGACCAGTGTGATCCCAAGAACGCCGAGGACAATTACTGGCTGACCATCATCCGTAAGAACCCTCTCAAATACATTTGGAATATGCTAACTTCTGTAGTAAACATCAGCACCGATGTTGCCAGTAAGTGAGACAGGACCTGTCATAACCCTAGCTTACAGTCAACAGTCATCAGCCTCCCCATATCGATGGTGCTCAAGCTCCAGATGAAGCTGAAGCAGAAGCTCGGCGTCGCGGCCATCTTTGCACTTGGGTTCTTTGTCGTCATCGCAAGCAGTCCGTACTTCTTTCCAGAGCATTGAATTCACCCGCTAACCATCCAGTCATCCGAGCCTACTATTCGAAACGCAACGAGACCATGTTGACATGCACCGTCTCTATGATTGAGACTGCCGTTGCCCTCATCGCAACATGCCTCCCACGTGTGTCACTCCAGACGCAATTCCTGCTCTACCCATACTGACAGAACCAGCCCTCCGAACACTCTTCCTGGGCCACATGTCCTCCGCCGGGACAGGCTCTAACTACGGCCGCTACGAACTCTCGTCGCACAACCGCAGCCGACGAACGCACCAGAGCCGAATCACGACGAATATAGTGGGCGGCACACGGACAGATGGGAGAAACGACTCGGAGGACGAGCTGGTCAAGGAGGCTCGGACGAACGCTGGAGGGAGTGCCACGGAGGATAAGAATAGTGGGATTACGGTGAGCACGACGTTTCAGGTGCATCAGCAAGAGGCGAGATCCGAGGGGAGATACAGTCAGTTTGCTTAATGGGCTGTGCCTCTTTGAAAATTACTTGGAAGGGACATGATATGATAATGACTCCGGCCCTGACTTGAATTCTTATATCCTATGGCGTCCATGCAAGAGAACGAGATTACCTGCCTCTGATTTCCTCTTCTTTCATCCACGGCGAGAGATCCCTCGGCATGAAACTCAGGTCTGATCTAAGTGTGAGATACTTGAGGACTCCCTCGTCGCCCAGCGCCGGCAACACTTCCTTATTGTGGCTCAACGGAAACATCCCGCAGAGCCTGGCCTGTCCCGGGCGCTCATGCGCCACGCACAAAGCATACTTGCTAAAACCGCCTCTTCTGTCTCCACCAGGGCCTTCTCCCCGTCGGCCCGTCCAAGTGAGCGCTCCTGGGTGTTCCCATGGGGGCGTATCAAACGACTCTTCCTCCCTCCACGAGACGTCCACGTCGAGTCCATCTGGAAATTCCGTATCCCCCCCCGGCTGCGGCTCCGGGAGCAGATAGATGGATACGGGATGTGGCGTAACCAGCCTGTATCTGAGGGCATTGTCTATCGATACGTCGATGATTCTCTCGTACAGAAACAGGGAGGAGGTCCCATCCCCCGGCAATGTCTCGTTGGATTTCCATCCAAACCTGGCTTCGACCAGCTTTACTCGGGCTCCGAGACCTTCCGGCGGGAAGATCATCCAGAACCCGGCTGCCGCGGCCTCCGGGAACTGGGATATGTAGCGGAATCGCAGCAGCGGAGCTGAGCCCTCTGGCAGCGGACCCCATGGTTTGGTAGACATGTATTTGGCCAGGTCACACACCGGAAAGCTGATGCTCCTGGCTCCAGGGTCGACCCGGATCGGCAGAGAACCGTGGAAGGGTTCCTGTCCGAGTGCCTTCTCTGCACTTTTCCCCTGCAACCGCTCCGTCCAGTTCGGCACCCAGGGTTCGAGGTCGAAGTCGCTCCATCGCTCAGCCCAGAGAGACCTGGCTAGCAGAGCCGGCAAGCCATACTTGCGGGCTACCCTCTCGGCGATGTACGAGTAGACCTCGCGCGTGCTCTTGGTGTAGTCTGCAACTAGGCCGTCGGCCTCGGCGTCGAAGAGGAACCCGAGCACCGCAAAGACCTTGTCTCTGGGGTCTGACGCATGGGTCGAGCGGACAAGGTCCAGTAGTCTTACGAGCTCTCCAGGCTTGGTGTACCGCGTGGACTGTATTCGCAGAATCGCAGGCAATCCATCAAGCAATCTATTCATGTCGTGGTAAGGGTTCAGGATGCCCCTCTCCCTGAGACGCGATACATGGAATGATGACCAGGGCAGCGTGAACAGGCCACAGAGCAAGAGTGCCTCGTTGGACAGGATGACCTCCTGGAGGACCCAGACTCTGGAGAACCAGCGGCGAGTAAACAGGGTTTGCAGCGCGCCGTTGAGAAGCCCCCAGTTTGCCGCTGCGTCTCCGCCGTACTCGAGGAATACCAGCAGTTCTGTTTCTGCGGGGGTCGGCTCCCCGATGTAGATGAGGACGGACTGCGCTCGGGCGTATATCTGTGGCATGAGCCGCACCTGGTGGTTCTTTTCCAGGTCCTTCTCCTGGTCGATGCAGATGGCATCGACCCAGATGGGTCGGGAGGTTCCTCTCCTGCGGACTCGGTTTAGAGCGGCCACACAATTAGATGTGACGGGAAACTGAACGCCGTCCAGCAGGACGAACGAGTCTCGCTCTTGGTTGCCCGACTCGTCGGCCCAGGTGTAGGATATGGCGTCGTATTCTACCGGGGAGGATAGTGATGCGAGGGAGAGGCTGCACTGGATGGGGTCGTCGCCCTTGCCGGGATAGAGGGTGAGGAGCCTCAAGTCGGTGGCTGAGATCAACGGTTGATAGATGTGTTGGTCTGAGGGCGCTGCTGAAGGCAGGTTATCGTCCACCTTAAAGGAGCCGCAGTGGAGGCGGCTGACCATGCTTGAAAGAATAGCTGCAATGAGACTATGTTGGTCTGGGGGCGCTGCTGAAGGCAGGTCATCGTCCACCTGAAAGGAGCCGCAGTTGAGGCAGCCGACTATGCCCCCGCTGGAGAGCAGATCGGGTCGCCGGCAGGATTCATCGTGCCAGGTCTCCATCTCTGTGACGGGCTGCAATAGCGAGTGTTGGGCTCGGGAACTTCGTGTGAGGTATTTCGACCAGTCGGCCGATCTTTATGTTGCGAAGCTGTGTCAGCCTCGCCTGCTTACTCTGGTTCATAAAATGCGCCTAATAGCTTCGACTGGCAGGCTTCCGGCTTGGCGCAGCCCCTTTGAATTAGGCTAATGATCTGGCATATCAGGAGATTAATCCTGGAGCCAGGACGCGACAAGGATGGAGGCTGAGCTGACTTTATTGCCTCGCCGCGTGTACACACATGATTGGTCAATTGTCATTTCTTGGGTTGCAGAAGCTGCAACTGGAAACCGGAATACTCGACAAAGAACGGCATTCGTTCCATCCCTAATATTCCAAAAACACACAGTCTATCACCTCAAGATCACCATCATCACTGCGCGCTCCCCCAGCAGTAATAGTCGCTCTGCTTGACAATCTTGCCCTCCGAGTTCCACTCAATCAGACTCACTCCAACAGTCTTGGCGCGGTCTCCCTTCTTGAAGGGCGAGCCGGGAAAGTCGGCGAGACATGTAAAGTTGATGTCTGCTTCCCATACCGCGCTGGTGGCCGTGCCGCTGAGGTTGCGAGTGACCATGTCGATGCCGCCGCACAGCGAGAGCATGCCGCCAAAGACTTGCTTTGCCACGTCCTTGTTCATATGGAGTTGTTGGGTCACTGGCGGAATTAGATCCCATTCGAAATGGACTTGGTCCAACTTACAGTAGTCGGAATAGTCGAGGCCCTCATCTACCCAATGGCTTAGAAGACGATCCAGTTGTCCCGAGTTCCATGACTGGCGGTATGCCTCAATGCGCGATTCGAGAGTGTCTGCCATGGTGCTATGGGGTAATAGGAGAAAGGAACTGTGGTTGTTTCATTTGAATCGAGACTTGGTCTTCCTTTTTATATTCATGCTGGAGGGAAATCTCTGATCATATTGCGACATGAAGAAACATCGGAATCCTCCTCTGCAGCCTAGTGCTGATGGTAGTGGATGCTGCAGCCACTAAACGGCCTGGTTGGAATCACTTCGATTTAGCAGTGCTACCTCCAACAGCCCATCCTCCATCAGTGAGACAAGTGCTGACGGCTCAACTACCTGGCAGCCGCCCATGTCATCCAGCTCGCAAGCTCTGACGCTTTAGGAATGTGGTCCTATAGACTGTGATTCGTGAAGCCTGTGTGAGCCGCAAATGACCTGTATAAGAGACCACGTGCAGGCTGATGAGTGATTCGGCTCTGTTGTCGTAGTGAATAAGTGCTCGTCCTGTGCCAGCACAGCCCATTTCTCCAAGACAGAACGACACCATATCACGCACGAGTTTAGCCCATTACAGTAGATGTCTGTCTACCTTTGGGTATATAACGTAGTCTCGTAGTCTCGTTGCGTCTGCTCTCTCAAGGGCAGGCTGCTTCCACGATGATAAAGAACACAGCCCCCCCCCCAATAAGTTATTAACATCAATTCCCGACGTCAACACAGGTGTGCTGCCTAGCAATAGCCTTTCCCGCTGCATTACAGGAAAGCCTCAGACCAGATGTCTCCTAAAAGGCTATCTTGCCTCGGGGGTATATGCCAGGGACATGAACACAAGGGTCAACTGAGCTCATTGGAGTGATTCACCAAAACCTACGCAATGAATCACAACACATGTATATTCAGTTCGGTGCCAGAGATCTTACTGTGAATCAAGTCCACAGTCAAATATATAAGGACGCCAACTTTCCCCAAGGGTCTAATTCTTACCAACTTCACTTTCCAATTCTCTACATTTCTTCAAAATAGCACTGTCACTACTCTCTACGACTACTCTCTACGACTACTCTCTACGACTACTCTCTACGACTACTCTCTACGACTACTCTCTACGACTACTCTCTACGACTACTCTCTACGACTACTCTCTACGACTACTCTCTACGACTACTCTCTACGACTACTCTCTACGACTACTCTCTACGACTACTCTCTACGACTTCTCTTACCACTGCTACTCTTGCTACAAAGCATCCTACTACGACATCATTTGGCGCATTCAAATCCAAGTAAGTAATGAAATGCCATTGCTACTCAGCTACTTCCTGACCATGGAAGGCTAACGATGTATCAAGCACAAGTTCCTTTTACAATGTGGCCAAACCAGTCCAGCCCTCTTGATATGCATATTGCCACTCGCATGCCGCTTCCGATACCAACCAGCTGTGAGCCGCATGGCAATGAAAAGGTCAATGCAACAAAAGAAGACAGTTTCGCCACATTTTCAGCATGATGACCCGATTCACACATTTGCCTGGCAATAAGCTTCCTCCTGGCCGGCTGCAGGGAAGACTGATACCTATGCATCGTCAAAGGTTATCCCCCCGGCTATAAGAACTGGTGCGCCTGCTCTTCCACGCATGAGACAATCCACGTCTTTAATAACCCGAGATCTAACCCACTTGTCAATCCCTGAGCCACGTCTGTTCATTACCAACAACGCAAGTGCCATCGCCATCATCGCTTGATCATGGAGAGCTCAGCAGCACCGCAGCCCGAGGCGAATCCTGCAGGCAAGGTGCGGATCTTGCTGCAGTCAGTCACTCACCTTGTGCCCGGCAGTGATCGTCAAGAAAAGCTTGAGTTCGTTAAAAACGTGGTCTGCCAACATCACTGGGAACGGGACTACGATCCTGCCCAAGAGCGATGGTATCCATATAATGACAACTTCGGCCTCAAGAACAGGAACTGCTTTTTTCTGATTGACCACCACGGTCAAGACCACACTGTCCAAGAGGAAGAGGTACCAGTGATATGGTACAAGTGGACAGGAGAGTCTCTGTAGGTCGGACCCATCTTATTATATCTAATCTCACCCCTGGCTCACCCCTAGCCCAAGCTGACAAGACTTTTAGCGTCCGTATCCACGAGGATCTCCCTTCCAAGGTACAGGAAGAACTCAAGAAATGGCCATTTACATGGGAGGGAAGGAAGTTCCATCGGGTGCCTAAAGGACCAGATGGGAAATATGAGCCAACAGTCCGTCGCGAAATTATCCAGTCATTCCTTCGCCTCGGGTTACCCATTATTGAAGAGAATCTCGAATTCTTAAGGGAGTATCCGGAACATGCCCAGTGGCTCAAGAATCGCCTGGAACCCGAATTGTGGGCTAAAATTGAGCCGTTTTGTCAGCTCCCCAGCGAAAAAGAGTAGTGGAAAGGGGGTGGTACTCATTGTTCTAGACAAAAGTTGAATCAAAGGCAGTAGACGCCGAGTCTTTTCAGGTCCAATCGTGTCAAGAGTGTATGTTCAAGAGGATCGAGGTTTGTCTCTACGTCTAGAGCCAGTCTGAAAGTCCTAATGCAACGCCCACGTCAGCAAACCGTTGGTCGGAGAGCGATGCCCCATGGAGGCTCTGTCTCGTCACGTCGGTGAGTTTTCTGCCTCTACTTGATATATAAGACACAATTGCCTCTTGGCTCTAGTTAGAGGACGGTAAGGGAGTTTGTTATACTCAAAGCTGCAAATAAACTAGCGACTCGCTTGGCATTTGGACGGGCCTGATGGTGGCGTACCTGGTGATGAGATGAAGGCCCCCATAGTGAAACTCCCACAGCATTGTATTTCAAAGGTTATCAAGAACAGGTACTAGTTAAAGGAGCCTTGTTCACTTCCTTGCAAGAGTAGTTGGGCTGTCTTTGGTTGAGACGAGTATGCAGGGCCTTGCACCGAGGAACATTTCCGTTTTGATACCCCCTGGTATCCGTACAAGCTACTCATCTCAGGGTTCCAGAGTGGCCCAAGATAGCCACTCCATTTGCCTTGTAGTTGCATTTGTAAGCGAGCTGCAGTTTCGAGACGCGTCAATGGGGATCTTGAAGCCCTGGCCATGACCGATGGCTCAAAGGAAGTATGGAGTATGGATATACATATCTTGGTGAAATATCTCGGCTGGTACCCAGGATACGGGTACGTTACCAACGCTGGAAAACACAGGATTCTCCAGCTCTACATGTCCTGCCGAGACATGATGCATGGTTTTGCTTGGCTTCCGCCCGGGTATTGAAGGGAAACCACCAACCATAGCCTGACAAGTAATACCCAATACACCATCCCCTCCCATTCTTGGGTTACGGGGCCTCAGCTGAAGCAGCCACTTTTTGTGATTTGCACTTTCGGAAGCATCAAGTGCACTTACACCCCACTCTTTTATCCGCGAGTCCGCAGCAACTCTGGACTATCGAAGCCTTGAGTGGCCTTCTCCCCCAGGCGGTGAGCCGGAACGTCGACATGCATAGTGGCGATGTCAAGGATGGTTGGCTCTCGTTATCGACACAGCCCCAGGCGAGGCGCCCCTTCAAGCTCCCCAAATCAACTTGTCCCAACAGAAGAACGAGAGGTGGTTGATGCTGGCTTTCAGCACGCCAATGCCATCCTTGGCATGTTGTGCAACTCGCTTCATGGGGGGCGAAAACGCTCAAAGCTCAACGGGGCGGTGGGCTGGAGAGTCTGCCCAGCTTGAAGGGGGATGATAAGGTGGAATCCATCCGGCTACCGTTCTTCCTCCGACGTTGCCAATGCGTCTTTACTCTCCGCCTCCTTTCCCAAATTAAATCCATCTACCGCACATCGACGACGGTGACAACATCTTGAACAAATTATCTTGGTGTTTTGATTCGCCATATCCCATTTCTTTCAGGAAGCCATGGAAGGTGCCCCAGCTTCGGAGAACCCGCCGCGTGCGTCCGAGACCCTGAAGATCCAGGCTTCTGAGGAAGCTGAAAACGACGACAAGCTGGTGGTATACTATGATTGTTATACTATCCGGGAGAATGAAAAGAAGCAGAAGAGGACCGTGACTGAGGAGATATACGACAGCGAGCCCGTCCTGCAGGACCGCTGCCTCGAGATGAGACGGGAGATCCTAATCACTCAGGACGAGCGGACTAAACAGTATGAGCCGGACGGAGTCCGTGAAGAGTGCATGAGGATATACTCGCCATATCTCCTCAAGATTCTCCCCGACATCATCGGCTACTACCCCTCGTACGCCCTCCGTGGCTACAAGGACCCGTCCCGAGGCCCGAGGCCGTACCTGAGCCTCGTCAAGCCGTACAGGATGCTCAGCGGGGCTCGTGAGGACCTCACCAAGTTTCGCGAGGATCTGCAACAGCAGATTGAGGCCGCCAAGAGGAAGGCAGACGACGACGGGCCGAGCGGGAACGCCGCGGCGGTGGACTCGCAAGATGATGTTGTTGGAGGACCTGGAACACAAGCCAGCGCCACGCAAGAGCAAGAGACAACCGTCCAACACATCAAACTTCTTGAGAAGGAGCTGGACAAGCTGAGCGACCAAATCTCGATGGAGAAAGAGCGGCACAAGGGAACACCCGCCTTGGCCACCTTCGACATGCTCTGGCTACTGTTTCGGCCAGGGACTCTGGTCATGACCAAGATAGCGAAAGAGTGGGCGTGTGCCAAGGTCTACCTGCCAGTGTGGTCCAGAGACGAGGCCAACACCATATCATATCTGGAGCTGAAGGTTTGGTATCTGGACTTTGACGGTATGTATGGGCCGCTCTGGAGGTCCTCCTGCTTCCCGGCTTCTTGACGATTCTGACTCTCTGCCCGCTCAGGAACCAACATCCGCCGACGCTCTCACAACGTCAAGATCCACCGGTACGACGACGTCCAGCCGATCGACAAGCTCCCCGCCTACCCGGCAGAGAGATTCGGCGACGAAGATGAGCTGCGGAGGCTTCGCGATCGTGGAAAACGCTACTGGGCCCTCCTCCAAGAGGCGTCGACCCAGAAGACCTACGACCACTACATCTTTGACACGTCCGAGTTTGAGTCGGCCGAGCCTCTCCAACCCGCCGAGCAGCTCCTGGCCCTCATGGCGCTTCAGAACAAGCCCAGACGCGGTCCCAGGAAGGAGCACTACCGCGGCCAGGCCATGGTCGACCCCGTCCTGTACGCCAAAGAGTTTGGCCAGCCCCAGGGCATCCGGTGGCTGGAGGACTCGGACATTAGGACAGGTTCTCGCTACGAGGAGGAGCTCAGGCAGTTTGTCTGCATCAATCCGCGAGAGCCGCTCGAGAAGGAGCTGACCGACGTCCATTTTCAACTGATGCCCCAGTGGATCACCGGTTTCGCCATGAGCACTCGAAAATGGAGTGAGTCTCTCTAGACAGGCCAGGCGCTCCAGGGATGAAGCAGACATGACGATGACCAGTGTGCTTTGACGTTGATTTCCTGAAGGATTGTCAGTCTTCAACCCCCCCCCTTCCTTTTCAACCCCCCAACATACTGTCCGACTGCCCCTAACGCTGCAACAGATATTCCCGACCCGAACATCATCAAGAGTCTTGTGATCGACGAAGGAAGCCTTGAGCTGATGGGGGCTGTAACAAAACGTCGGTCTAAAAACACGTCGGGGGATAACCCTCTATGGTACACCTTCCGGGCCGACCAGATCATTGGCAAGGGTGAAGGTAGAGTAATTTTACTCCATGGGCCTCCAGGTATGGCAAATTTCCCACTCTTTCGTTATCCATTTGCGTAGCGCTTCCCTATCCGGGTGGGGGGGCAATCCTTATTTGCCACGACTGTAACTATGTCTGACGCTGATGACGATGACCAGGTACCGGCAAGACGTACGCAGCCGAATGTATTGCAGAATGGACAAGTAGGATCTTGGGCTCAACCTCCTTTGCTTCCCCGGTCCTCGCTAATTCGGCTCAATAGAACGCCCCTTGCTGCGGTTGACTTGTGGAGAGCTAGGTGAGCTAAAGTTACCGGGCCTCGTGAGGCTGCATGCTTACTCTGCACAGGCCTGGATCCAACCCTCCTAGAGCAGAGACTGTGGCGGTGGTTCCGAATGGGAGAAGCCTGGGACGCAGCTCTGTTGATCGACGAGGCAGACATCTACGTGTCGGAGAGGTCTCCCTTCAACGGCAGATCCTTGGAGAGGGACAAGATTGTTGCAGGTATGTAAACCAGTCTATCCCACCATGTCTAGACTGAGAGCTGGATCTTTATCTGACTTTTGTGAATAGTCTTTCTCCGAGCAGTAGAGTACTACCGCGGGCTGTTGTTTCTGACCACCAACGCCGTTCTGCAGCTGGATCACGCCGTGACAAGTCGCATTTCAATCATCATTAGATTCAATGCCTTCACGGAAGCGAATCGGCGGGTGCTGGTTCAGCAGACCATGAAGAAGCTGTCCCAAGAGGTTGGGTATGATTTTATGCACGCTGCTCGCGAGGCTATCGAAGTACAGATCATCAAGAACGAATCGGACATATGGAATGGCCGAGAAATCATCAATTGTGTGGCCCCCCCCTTCCGCTTTCTAAAGCTACAACCCTAACACTTGACAACCTTCCAACTGGCAGTTGCTCTGGCAGAGAATGACGAGGATGACTCAGTAGGAGCGCAAAAGAGAGACAGGAGGCAGGCAATCAGTATCCAGGAACGCCATGTGAGTTGTGCAATGAGAAGTGTGATCGAGTTCCAATTGTGTTGATATCGGGTAGCTGATATCAAGGATGTGTAAAAGCAATAGTATTCTTTGTAATTATGATGCAGCATGCCCCTTGAAGGAGCAGCCGCAAGAGACGAAGTGATCGAGTTCCACGAGTATCAGAAAGAAAGGCGAGAGATAGATCTCAGGAGCGAGTGGGAAAGGAGAAGAGGGCTGTCGTGAAGCACCGGAACCTTCAATCTTGTGTTTTGTCTTTGGTCAATCGTTATCGACTTTGGCTGGGAACCGGAGGTGATGGNGAGTTCCACGAGTATCAGAAAGAAAGGCGAGAGATAGATCTCAGGAGCGAGTGGGAAAGGAGAAGAGGGCTGTCGTGAAGCACCGGAACCTTCAATCTTGTGTTTTGTCTTTGGTCAATCGTTATCGACTTTGGCTGGGAACCGGAGGTGATGGAATGGGACAGTAGCTGGGAAGGGAGACACCTGGAATGCGTTGCCTTTTCTACAAGAGTTCAGAATATCAAGCCTTTTGGAGTCCGTGATGATCAGTATCCGAAGCCCTTCTTGGCCATCCTGCTTGAGCAAGACATCCCTAACAGCTGCCGCGAGTTGGCGCGTCTGGCCGTTCATATGGTCAGGCTCGTACATGACAACCCAGACCGCCCCAAAAGAGTGCTGCAGCCGCCGCAGGCACGAAGAAAGGTCCCAGAGGTCCTGTTCCAGTGTGTTTTCGGGGCTAGGCCTCTCAGGCATGCTCTCCGTCTCGGAAAGTCCAGCCAGACTTGCCAGGCTCGCGATGGTCGTCCGAGTACCGGCAGTGTCTGAGCGACTGATTTTCCTTGCATGAATCCCAACGGCAACATGATGACGGGCGAGAAGATTCGTCAACACATACCCGCATATGGCTGCGCCAGACCCGTCCGCTGCCCAGGCAAGCGGCAGCATGTCAGGGCCGGGGTGGATATAAATGACTCTGTCGCCGTTGTCGTCCCCCAGCCACCTCTAAAGTGCACGGACAATGTTGACAGGCAGCTGCGCATTAGTCGCAGGATTAGGCGGGAAACCTTTCTTGTCTGCCTGCTTGAGGATTTGAATGATTTGCTCCCTTGTGGTGGGGACGACCTTGCTCGGCTGCGTTTGTACTGCCGGTTGACTCGAGACTTGGCGGAGGCTAAATAAACGCTTGGATTAGCTTTCAAATTCAAGGCATGCATCTTTTCCAAGTCACTCACAGAAGCTTGGAGGGTCTACTGGCGGGTATTGGGAGGGAAGCTGCCCGCTTTACTCCACGGCTAGTAAGCCCCCGTGGAGAGCGATCGCCTGTTCGGTCCTCTTGGTCGGGCTCGGCTTTAACATTGCCGCTTCTGGGCGGACCGTTTGGAGAAACGCTGAAGAAGATGCTCCCAGAAGATCTGTCTTTCTGAACGCATCTTTCAAGCAGTGCCCTGACGACGGACGCGGCCGTGGCGGCCGCAAAGTTCTGCCAGCATTTATTCTTGTGGCTATCGGCGTAGTCGCAGGCGCCCTTGACGACGATGCAGGGGACCTGGTTCCAGATACCCGCGCTCTCCATCTCAAAGGCCAGGAGGCCATGGTTCCGAGAGAGCCTATCCCGCTCCTCGCCGGACCTGAGCACCGTGTCTGCCGACCCGACCGGGCCGACAGAGATGGAGGGTGACTGAGCCTCGCCAACTCGACCCTGGAGCTCCAGGGTCCGCCTCTGCTCGAGGCGCGCCCGTGGTACCAAGTTCTTGTCGTCGTCATGGCAACCTAGTTCGGTGCACGATAGCCTACTAGATTCGTGGCAGACGACACCCGAGCCCTTTTGGCAAACAGTACAGGCATGCCCGGTCTGGTGCCCGTGGAGATAGCTTGCTCTGAACAGCCGGTCGTGGACCGCGCCAGGGTACCGGTAGGTTTCTGGGCGTCCCTTCTCTGCGGCACAGCTCTGTAGGTGTTCCAGCAGGGTGGCCGCCTGGTGCTCGAGAATCTCTCGTACACGAGCCGTCTCGATAACGTGGATTAGGTTGCGGATGTTCCCGGTTGGCTGGCTGAGGCTCTCCTCGAGCTTGGGGGTAAACTTGCCCGGGTGCCGTCTGCCAAAATCATATTGCACCACAATCCGGCCGATGATCACATCTCCCAGGAGGATCTCCTTGCCGGCCTCCGCGAGAGGCACGGCGCCGCAAACCCCTGTGAGCAAGACTAGCTTCAGGTTCGTGAAGCTGCTCTGGAGCCACGTCACGGCGCTGGCGGCGTTGACCTTGCCCAAGCTGGGCAGCAGGACGAGGACAACGTCGAAACCGGCGATGCGTCCGTACGAATACACGTTGGGATCGCCGACGGCCTGGCCGTACTTGCCGCCGCCGTCATCCTCGTATTCGTCGATGAGGAGGTCGACCGCGTCGAGCTCGTGGGGCAGAGCGCACACGATGGCGATTTCAAATCCGTCGCGGCTAGAAGGGGGAGGAGGCATGATGAAAAAGATCACCTTTTGTAGACTTGGTGGGTAAAGCAGGCAAGGATCTTATGGAGATTGCTCTACCAACTGAACGCAAAGATGGTCAACAGCCGCAAGTTGGGCGTTGATGATTGTAGACCACGATTGAGTTGTCGCAGCCTGACTGGAGATAACAACCCAATCATGCATGTACACGCAAGACAACCATGAGGGCTCAGCCACATTCAAATGTGCAGTTTTCCTCGGATTCCCTCGTGCGCTTCGGCATGATTTTGATTCCGAAATATCCCCGCGTGTTTGGACTCGGAAACCTGCGCCTATGGAGAATATCACCAGCACAGCCTTGATGATGAGCCTGTTCAAGTTTATCGTGTGATTGATGATGCCTCTGGTGCGTGGTAATTATTGTGGTTGTGTTGCCTGGAGGCACAAGGTTAAAAACTGGCGACAGAATACGGATAGCGCACTTCAAATCTACATGCCCAGAACAGTCGTCTTTAATAGCTCCAAAGAGATAGTATGATAAACTTGTGAAACTGTTCGGCCATCGCCTAAATCCACACTCACCTATCAAATCGCCCCCATCTCGTCTGACCCAATCCATCAAATATACCTCAAACCCGAAACTCGCGCATGGCCGAAACCAAACGTCATCACGATAGGACAAATAAGCAGAACGTAAAAAGCACGGGGATTCTTCCAATTGAAAGATCCGCCAATCGCAGAAACGCCATTTGAAACAAGACACCAGCACGCGCCGTTGGTGCGCTTGGCCTCTGCCAGGGACCAGGGGGTGATTGTCCAAAACAACCTAGTAATCCCGATAAACAAGGTTGGATCGGCATCCTGGGCGCCAACTGACGAAACGTAGATCCGCGACACGGAGGATCTTTGAGCATTTACTCCGTCGCCTCGGCCCTGGTTTTTCGTTTATGCTGGAGTACGTGTGCTTAACCCTTGATATTAAGGAGCCTCACATGTGGATCATATCCACGATGCCGAGAGAGCAAAGATAGATATATAATACCTGCTGCTGATAGCATCGACAATGTGTCTCTCCAGCCTTGAGCCCGCCTTTGCTGCCTTCATTCTCTTACACCGCGAGTTCGGTGATTCCATTCCTTTCGACCCTGGTGGTCTCCATTCATTCTCTACCACATTCATTTCGATCTCTCTCATTTACCTCTCCAAACATGCATTGCAACTTTGGAATGGCAGCCCTCGGGCTCGCCGCGACGACCGCTGCTCAGAGCCTGCGAACAGCCCCCTACACCGACCCCAACACCGGCATCGACTTCCAGCGGTACGTCGCCGCCGGCAAGGACTACAGCTTCGGCCTCGCCATCCCCGAGACCCTCGGCTCCGACTTTATCGGCCAGATGGTCATCCCGACCAGCAACAGCGAAGGCTGGGGCTCCGTCTCGCTCCGCGGCGGCATGCTCCGGGGCCTGCTCCTCGTCGCCTGGGCGGATGGGGACGACATCGTGACGACCTTCCGAGAGGCGGGGTCGTACGCCAACCCGGACGTCTACTCCGAGACCGAGGTCAAGGCCCTCCCCATCGCCAACGGCACCTTTGTCAACAGCACGCACATCTCGTACACCTTCCTCTGCGAGGGGTGCGTCATCGCCAACAAGACGAGTCTCACGGCCGAGTCCCCCGTCCTGGGCTGGGCCATCTCCGACACCAACCCTACTGACCCCTCGGATCCCGCCAGCGCCCTGAGCTACCACGCTGCCGGATTCGGCCAGTACGGAGTCGACATTGCTGCGGCCAAGTCTGCCAAGTACGCGCAGTGGGCTTCCTGGGCTTCTGCTACCACCCCCGTCACTCCAGGAACAGGCGGCGGGTCCAACACCACTGTTCCCGGCAACAGCACGATCCCCGCCCCCACAACCTCCAACATCACATACGATGTCATCGTCGTGGGCGGTGGCCCTGCGGGTATCATCGCAGCTGAGCGTCTCGCTGAGACGGGCGTCAGCGTCCTCCTCATCGAGCGCGGCCCAGCCAATACTGTCGCCCTGGGCTCATCCCAGACCCTCCCCTGGAACGACACCCTGACACCCTATGACATCCCCGCCCTCGGCAGCAGCATGACCAGCATGTCGGGTACCAAGTTCTGCAGCGACACCGCCTCCACAGCCGGGTGTCTTCTTGGAGGATCCAGCTCCATCAACGGCCTCAACTTCATCCACCCCCCTGAGCACGACTGGCAGCGCTGGCCCAAGGGGTGGAACTGGGCTGACGTCTCCGAGGCTGCTTCCCGGCTGTACGAGCGCAACCCTGGCAGCACGAGCCCGTCCGACGACGGAAAGTACTACGATGACCATGCCTACAAGGTCCTGTCGGGCTACCTCAACTCCGACGGGTGGAGCGAGATCGACTCGATTGAGGAGCCCAACAAGAAGCACAAGATCTACTCCCGCCCGTCCTGGTCCATCAAGGATAACCTCCGCGCCGGTCCCGCCAGGACTTACATGCCCTTTGCGCAGGAGCTCCCCAACTTCACCCTCAAGCTCGACACAAAGGTCATCCAGACGATCCGCACGGGCAGCACCATCACCGGCGTCCTCATCGCCGCCTCCAACGGCAGCCGACAGATCATCAAGCTCAAGCCAGGCGGCAAAGTCGTCCTCGCCGCGGGAGCCATGTCAACCCCCCGTCTTCTCTGGAACTCTGGAATCGGCCGCTCCGACGCGCTCGCCATTGTCAAGAGTGGTGCTTCCAGAACGGGCGTGACGCTCCCCGCTGAGGCGGACTGGATCGACCTCCCCGTGGGCCACCACCTGCAGGATCACGCGCAGGTGATGCTGCAGTTCAACACCAAGGCCAACTTTAGCGCGTACAAGTTCAACGACATTGCTAGTGCCCCCGTGGAGGCGGACCTGGATCTGTACTACCAGGGCTCCGGACCCATCACCCAGGCCGCGCAGCGGATGCACCTCTGGACCTCTGCTGAGGGTGCCGACGGCCGCACTCGCTACCTCCAGGGCACGGCCAGTGCTATGGCCTCGGGTGTGATTACTGTCAGGACGTTCCTGACCCATGGCACCACCACCGTCGGCGAGCTGGGCATCACCGCCGCGGGCAACACCGTCCTCAACACAAAGCCCTGGCTGATCGACCAGGAGGACCGCAAGGCCATGTCCGACTTTGTCCAGTGGTGGCTCGACCTCACGAGCGGGAGCAACTCTACCCTCTCGTACGTGACTCCCGGCGCTACCCCCGACGACATCATCGCCTCCAAGATGATCAGCGGCGACCACTGGGTCGGCAGCGCAAAGATGGGCGTCGACGACGGAAGGAACGGCAACGGCACTAGCGTCGTGGACCTCGATACCAAGGTCTACGGCACGGACAACCTGTTTGTCGTCGACGCGTCCATCCACCCGGACCTGCCCACCGGCAACACCCAGTCCATTATCATGATCACGGCTGAGCACGCTGCGCAGAAGATTGCGGGCGTGAATGCCAGCGCTGGAAACTCGACTGCACCGGTGACGCCGAGGCGCAACGCTGGGCTGGCGAGGCGCGCGGCCCGGAGGAGCATGGCTTTTCGGAGGGGGTCGGTGTACTAGGTGTTGAGGGTGGTGGTCTTGTGGTAGATCTTTTGAGATCGTTTCCATGTATATCTTGATCTTTGATATGTATAAATCAAGTGGCCTAAAGGCTGTCATAAATTCCGGGCCTGGTCGTGTGATGATCATGCGTGCACACACAATCGATTATTGAAAGGGTACTGCCCCCGTAGCGAGGGAATTTCAACGTATCCAACGAAGTCCGGACATTTCTTTGTCCTCTTGAAGAAACATGCCCTATCTAGGAGGATTGAAAGGCCGATGGTTTGGAACAAGCCGGCGACGAGGTCCGTGTCAACTCCGCCGACTAACAGCCAAATTCCCGAAACTCCGCCTCCGAAAAACCCACTTTCTGCGCAAGCCATCGGCGAATCTGCCGCCTGTCAGAGCCGGTGATGCTGCTTCGATTGGTTGTAAAAACACCGGGATTACAAGAGGGTATGTTGCACAATGATATCCGGAAAATACTTGAAAGGTATTCAAAGATCTCATCCCAGGAGGCCTTGGAATCAATCTGGTGTCTGATGATGTATCTCTTTATTATATACTAGGCAGAGTTTTGATAATATATAATGTCTTATGTACCTATCTGCACGTTGAGCTATGCTTCCCTGAGCTAATGCCGGGCCCTGTCCCGAGAATACGAAAATTGCCGAGTCTATTCCCACCTCAAGCACCATCAAATTCCCGATCCCGTCACCATGGCCGCACATCTCCACGGAGCATGGCCCAGTTTCTTGTTCCAGATAGCCAGTGCTCAAAATAAAGTTCGGCTAGCAGCAAGGCTCGTAGTTAACGGGGAATTTGGTCAGTTCAGACCCCGACAGCTGGTCCTGTCCATCTGGGCAGCCACGGAGATAGCATCACGGCGTGACCAAACTCCGCAGCATGATGCGTATTCGCGGCTTGTCGATGTGATGGTTTCACTTATGGGACCCAAGCATGTTCTACTAGGATGTTCACGGCTGTTCAAGACAAGCCATGACACGTAAACGCCAAGGAGCAATGGCCTTATAAATGGCGAGCTGCCCTTCGATACTCTCCATCATCACCAAACTCTCCCACACCCTCAGCACCATCATCATGTCCAAGTACGCAGCTGTTCACGCCGACCCCCAGGGCCCCGGCGATGCACGCCCAACCGCCCTCCAAATCGTTCAGGACGAGGATCTCGTCGGCAAGCTCACTGGAAAGACCGTCTTCATCACCGGCGCCAACTCAGGCCTCGGCGCCGAAACCGCCCGGGTCCTCCACGCAACGGGAGCAACCGTCTATCTCGGGGTTCGTAACCTCGCCAGCGGCCAGGAGACCATCGACAGCATCCTCGCGTCGGATCCCTCCAACAAGGCACCCCTCCATCTCGTCGAAATCTCCCTCGACTCGCTCGCATCCGTCCGCAAGGGCGCCCAGTCCCTCCTCTCGCAGACATCCAAGCTCAACCTCCTGATCCTCAACGCGGGCGTCATGGCCACTCCATTTGGCAAAACGGTCGACGGCTTCGAGACCCAGCTCGGCGTCAACCACCTCGGCCACTTCCTCCTCTTCCAGCTGCTCAAGCCGGCTCTCCTGGCGGCTTCCACTCCCGACTTCCACTCCCGCGTCGTCTCCCTCTCGTCTACGGGCCACCGCGGCGGCGAGGTCCGCTTCCACGACCTCAACTTTGACGAACCCGGTTCTTACGACCCCTGGTTGTCGTACGGCCAGGCAAAGACGGCAAACATCTACATTGCCAACGAGATCGAGCGGCGCTACGGCGATAAGGGCCTGCACGGCTACTCCGTTCACCCGGGCGTCATCAACACAGGTCTGGGACGGTACATGGATTCCGACAGCGCCAAGTTCGTGCAGGAGAACCCGCAGATGGTGAAGCTGATAAAGAGCGTCGGCCAGGGTGCTGCGACGACCGTGTACGCGGCAGTGAGCAGGGAGTGGGAGGGGAAGGGTGGCAAGTACTTTTATGATTGTGCGGAGGGCGTTCCACAGAAGCCTGAGTCGGGGTTCTTGTCGACGGATCAGGGGTATGCGCCTTGGGTTTTTGATCGGGAGAAGGCAGAGAGACTGTGGGTTGAGTCGAACAAGTTGGTGGGGTTGGATGCCGATGAGTGATGTGGTCCAGTGATTCTCGGGGTGTTCCTTAGATTACAGGTCCTTCACCTTCCATAGATAGAGAATTTGGACAAATTGTGTGCCCGTTGCGTCCTGTCACACATCTCCAGCCTCAAATAGAAGTTGTGTGCCAAGCCCACACCGACCTATAGGTTGTGAGCCTCGAGTAACACAGAGCTGCAGTATCCCATTGGCCAATAGCATCTTGTTGTTTGCCGTGAATGCTTAGGGTATAAATTTCTTCACCAGCCCCAGGCTGGAACAGTCCAGTCCTCATGTTCTTTAAACGTCAATTCCATCATCCTCAACCCCCCCCTCAACCAGCCTCTCACGTCTCCCGCCCGAGATCCGCCAGCGCATCTGGGAGGAAACATGGCCTGGACCCCGCCTGATCGAAACCGTGATGCCCCAGACGTGGAGACGCACGCCCTTACCCCTGATCAATCTCCGGGTCTCCTGCAGTCTCGAGAAAGGGCTCCAACTCCTAAGCTGCGAGCCTGACAGCCTGCCGTCGGATTATCCACATCTTCACGGCGTGCCGGGCCCCGTCGCTCTCCACATCTGCTCCGAGTCGAGAAGGCACACGATGCGCCACTACCGGCGGTTGGTGAACTACAATGACCACTGTTGGTCCTTCTACTTCAACCCAGACTGTGATGTCCCGTGGTTCTATCCCCTCGTGGAGGTTACGGGGGCAGGCTATTCGTTTTGGCTGTGGCGGGACTACGGTCGGCAGCTCAGCGGGATCAAGAAGGTGCTCATGGATGATGAAATGGCGCGGGACATTGAGAGATGTGACCTTTTGAGGGTGCTTGGGGGGGTGGAAGTCATTCAGATCTTGCAGCCTCGGCATGTAGATGCGCCAGGGTGGGCTTCCGACCCCCGGGACTATTTCGAGAAGCAGTATCGGGGCGATGTGCGGTTTTGTTCGGCTTTTCAGCTGGTGAACCCGGATTGTGAAGTTGTTTGGGAGGTTCAATGCCGTTGGTGGGCTATGCGTTTGGAGTCTGATACCTCAAGCTCGGAATGCTGAGGGGATGCGGATTAGACCATGGTGGACTGGGCTATCTACCTTTGAATGGGCCATGGGGGGAGGTCCAGATGGGACGGCAACTTGTTCTCACTTTAAAGTTGACGCTAGCTTGTATCTAATCATTGATTCTGTCAACATTTCGAACCGACGTGATCCACCTTAAATATATGCTTAATGGAGGTTGGCCGCAAATGGGTAGGCTGCGAAACACGCAGCTTCAGGGCTGAATGCCTTCGAACAGGTGTCTAAGGTTTGACAATCGCACCCGCGGGGGGTTGAATCCAATTCACCAGCATCTAAAGCCTCGCCGGGGAATTTGACTTGACAAAACACCCAAGGAATCAATCTTGCTGGCCCGCCCGGAGGACGGAGTTCTTGCCACAATCCTCCATACCAGGGGAAATGGATTTTCGGGGACAACAAAATCAAGCAAGTCCTCACAAGAGCCGCGCAAATCTTACCATGTCTTGGACTACATGAGACGGGCTTGAGGCTATTGGAGCGCCACCATGCAAGGGCGCTGCCATGTGGTTCAGCTGAGAAGCATAAAACGCGCGGTAATAATCCGGGAACGGAAAACTCGTTGCGCCATGAGAAAAGCTGCAAGGCACCGAATGCAAAGGAGAGTGAGTACATTTGAAGAATCAAGCATTGATCGCCAACCCGGATCAAGTGGTTTCTACCACCTCAAAGCAATGCGTCAGCGTGTCGGATATGCAGCATGCGGCAAATTCACCCCAACCCCTATTGTGATAGCCGTTGATCGGAATGTTGCTTTTCTCTTGGCAAGACCTGGACCTCAATACATTGAACGTTGTGGTCTCTTCAGGCAGCCACTTGCGAGCCATGATATGCAGCCACCATTTTCTGCATGTCACAAAAAGGGGCAGACTTGCTAGCGGTGGACGAAAAAAAAAACCGATACTAATCTGGCGGTGCTGAATCCCTTCTTTTGTGTCACCCAGCGGGCTGTCCCCTGTGACCGAGGCAAATGGAAGCCCGATCGGCGGCGGGTGGGCTCGTCACAGGCTTAGCCCTGAAGTTAACCTCCATGCAATTTCGTGGGGCTGCGCCGTCAAAGGACGGAGGCAAAATACAGGGGGCTTTTTGTACATCCCATAGAGGTTACCCAACTACCTAACTGTACTATACACGCTAGTTAGATACTATTGTACACACTATTAGAATGGTGGACCCCTGTTAAGTCGAGCCCACAGGAACGTTAGGAAAGGTACGGTTGTCTCCAACAGCAGACCCCTTTCTTCAATGGCATTCGGGCCAACCTCCGAGGGGATGAGGCTCCCTTACATGCGGCTGGCTTGCCACATCTGTTCCAGTACATAACTTATCTGCCACCAACAAGAAAAAGCACGGAGTACCTGGTGGGAAAAAGGAGAGGGAGGTTTCACCGTTTTTCTTTTCGCATGTCTGTCTTGTCTTATTAGACTGCCCTCTCTCTACTGGGAAACAATTTCCCCCATTTCTCAACACCCTCTTGTCGTGTGTTCAGTCCTTCCTTTCCATCTTCTATTCTTGCAAAGTTCTCAGCCTTTCCTTCACTGATTTTACACCTCAACACCGTCCAGATGGAGTGGCGGCCAAATATACCGTTCTCCAGGATCCTGTCCACCCTGCTGGCCGTCCTGTTCCTGGCGGGCGTGGGCTTCAAGACCCTGTTCCCCGGCGACGACCCCTACCGGTGCCGCGCCGTGCTCAAGACCGGCCGCTGGATCGACCACCCGGACGAGGACGGCCACAGGGACCCGTTCAACACCTGGCAGCCCGACGGATGCATGTTCCACAAGTACTCGTCGCCTGATATCCGGCGATGCCTGGAGGGTCGCCGCATCGTGACGATAGGCGACTCTACGTCTCGGGGAGTCGCCCACGGATTTGGAAGACTGGTAGGCATACTGATCCAATAACACCCAGCGGTAGAGTTTGATGCTGACGACCGCAGCTGGAAAGGGCCGAGTCCAACATTGACCGCGGCAAAGTCAACGTCAAGCCCTTCAACGTCACCTACCACGGCGTCCAGATCCAGCGCCTGCCCAACGTCTGGCTCGACGTGGAGCCGTCAAAGGGCCAGAACGACATGGTCGGCCAGGTCGGCGCCTACTCTGTCGAGGTGCACAACCCTCCCAAGACCATCAAGGAGCAAAAGGGCCCTGCCATCGTCTACATCGCCGCCGCGGTGTGGTACACCAACATCATTGACGATCTGACGGCCGACGACCGCATGGCCAAGTTCCGCGAGGCCTTTGCCAACGTGTCTGACCTCGTGGGCCCTCCAGGGAGGGACATCTTCACTGCTCCGATGCACCTGATGCGTAAAGCATCCCTCGGGGGCTCACGTGGCT